>OMPJ01010061.1:8823-62934 GCA_900312935.1 Carapus acus
CGCGGCCTCCGCCATCTCTCTCTCTCTCTCTCTCTCTCTCTCTCTCTCTCTCTCTCTCTCTCTCTCCACGTCCCGTTGGCAGGCAGCAGATGAGTGTCGTCTCCTGTCGTCTGGTGCTTCACCAGCTGCCATCTCACTTTGCTTTATTTTGATTCCCAGCAATCCACAGAATCGACTGCAGCGCCCCCCGCTGGCGGCTCAACTCTTAGGTAGGTGAGGATGGGATGGACTATCACAGCATGTCTCCACAAAGCCTGCTGGAGAGGGGGAAGTTACTTAGAGAAGATGTATCTTCTTTTTCTTTTTCTTCCTTTCCCATTTTTCCTCTTCCTTTTCTCCTCCTGCTTCCGTGCTTTTTCTCCTTGTCCCGCTTGTCCTCTTCTCACTGTTGTCTGTCTCCTCCCCCTGCTTTTTCTCTCTCCTGAATCCATATGATCTCCATTTTTCTCTTTGCGCCATAGTTGTTCGTGAGATGTCTCATTTGTAATCGTCTGATTTTTATGCTTTCAATCAATGTAGACCTTCAATCCATCAGGGCACATTTGAGTTTAATCAGTCTTTTGGGATTGTATAAGAAAAAAAGGTAAAACATAGAAATTGAGGTTGCTATGTCTTACACATGCATTCTATATTTTCGACACGGGATGGCGGCGTGTTAAATTGTTCATGCAATTGAATGCAAAAGGGCGAAATAGCGTAGTTCCACCTTGAAGCCACAAGAGGGCAGCTAAGATGAAGACTGAGCAAAAGGTTCTGCCCTCCTGTGGATGCGGTGTGCCTCGCATTTGAAATTATTGAAATTATATTTCTGAATGCTACTGAGAGATATACTGTATGTTCTTCTGTTTTTGTCTCTGCAGAGCCTGCAGCTGCTGCCGAAGATGAAGCCTCTTGCTTGGAGGTGTAACATCATTGACATTTGGGACAAAGTTGGATCTTCTGTGTAGTTTTCCATCTGTCAGATTTAGGCTGTTTATGTGATGTTACAGTGGCCCCCTAAGAGTGGAGTTATTATGATTTCCTTTGTTGAAGCTGCATTGCTGCGCTGAGGTTGCAGCGATGGTGATGTGGAACGGTCTCACTCACAAGCCGTCTCTGAGTCTTAGGAGTTACATCTCTAGATTATTGTGTTGATTTTGGCTCTTGGCTTTGTTGAATGACGCCCAGAAGAGGATGTTTGGGCTTAGTGGTGGTTTGCAGGTTTAAAGAAAACATTTTGAACGCTTTCAAATGAAAATCGTCTACTTATTCCAAAGATTATCAACAGATTATGTGCCTCCTCTCCATTTCTTTTCTTAAATGTATGATAAGTGTTTACTGAGGCACATTAAGCCTCATGCATGGACATGAACGTCGTCCATCGTTCTCCTTACCCATTGCCCTTCCAATTTGAGGCTTTTGCTGTAATTCAGATTTATATTAACCATTTAATGTCCTCATCAAACTAATTTAAATATGTTGCAATCTTCAATCCTTAGTTCTTGGCTCCTCCGGCCAATTATTAGTATTGCACTCATACTGATACTAGCATCGGAAGGGGCCCCAATACGGCACCAAAACACTGGCATCGGTGTCGGCGAGTACTAACAAATAAGGCGTCGATACCATTTACCAGTGCTACTACAGGCCTCGTCTCTGCTGCGATCACATGTGTCCAGTGCATTGCTGAGCCAAGATGTCCTATTGGCCAGGAGCGGACACTATTAACCAATAGCGGGGTAGCTTTATCATGTCGAGGAAAAACAAACCAGCGTGCCTCAGGAGAGAGAAAATGTCGGCGACTTCGAAATATTTCAACACAGAAACTCTGGCGAGTACAACAGCTGCATGCAAGATTTGCGGTGTGAAAGTTGCGAGAAAGTGGAACTAAAAAAGCTAATTTTGATACTTAAACCTGATAAAACATTTGAGAATTAGACAAATGAAAGAACACCAAGAGTTTGAAGCGGCGATTGAAAAGGGGGATGGACCGCGGTGGAGTAGATGCTGCTTAACTGGAACATACCCAAGTCAAAGGTTACGTTTGCCTACTATTGTCTACAATTTGCCATTTTCTCTCTTTTTTATCTCGTCTCTAACTGGGGGAAAAATCAAGATGTTCTTGCCTCACCCAGCAAGCATTAGGTCAGCGGCCCACTGTCGGCCAAGAGGTGGCAGATCCAATCCCACATGTTGCTGCTGTCGATCCATCGGCGGTTCTCCCCAGTGGCCCACTGGCGTTTCGCTCGTCGGTTCTCTGGCAGTCCGCCGGCGGCTTCCAGGCGGTTTGAGATAAAGGGCCGCCCTTTGGCTACTCGTTCCTCACCAACATAGTATAGGTTCAATACATTTTGGTTAATTTTTCTGTGTGTTTACAAGAAGTCAGCAGGCTCAATGTGAAAATAAAGAAAAGCACACAGGTCAATACAGATTACGTGTACACATGTTGATACATACAGTACATATTGGACAAAGTGGTTAGTCCAGGTGTGTCTAATCTCACAGGTATGGTCAGTCACACCTGGGATTTATCAGTTTGTCCAGTAATGTAAAACAGGAAACCAGGAGCAACCTCAAATTCAGAGAGCAGTGGGTGTGTGCATATAGCCTGTTGCATGCCTTCAATAATCTTATTGCAACAACATTTCAAAAACTAGACGTACCAGTTGTGGGAAGATGTGGTTACACTAACACCAACACCAACCCCGAACATGTGCAGTTAAAATCCAAATCCCAAGTGACTTTCTTAACTCGTGTTTCGCGAATACGAAACGCTGTTTGTTTGTGTGTTCTGTGTGTTCATTCATTCATTCATTCATTCATTCATTTGTTTGTTTGTTTGTTTGTTTACTTTGTTTGAGTGCGGCTGCCCCATGTCTTCCCTGACAGGAGGCGGCTTTATTAGTTCCGACTGGTCCTTGTTTTCGGGGGACAAATTAGTGTGACGCACCTGTGCTGTCAGTTGAGCCTGCCGATTTGTTGCCGTGGGTCCTCAAAGGTGCCTGTAGGGGACGCTGTTAATAACGTTATTAACACATTGTGATCATTGAAACACCCGCAGACTATTTTTGATTGTGGCGCAACTGAATCGTTGTTGTTTTAATTATGAACGGTGTGCGGCAATCTACCCCAAATGACGATCAGTTGGAGTGTCAGTTAAGATAATCCTACATTTCCCACAAGGCATCGCCGGTCCAGGTTCTGTGTTGAGTGAAGACATGATCCAGGGGCAGAGACGGTGAAGCTCCGCCGATGTCTCCGGACGAACCCCGTGTGAGTACTCGCCGGCTCCCCGCATCTGACCGAACCTTCGGGCCAAGCACCGTAACACCCTCAGAGTCTCTGTCCACTCAGGCGCCTCCACGCCCGATTCCAGAGTCCCAACTGTCACGTCGAGCTTCTTCGTGCTTCGCTTCGCTTGTGAAACACGCGATAGATCCGTATCTAAATCCATAATTCTGTCAATATTTGGGATTTCATTTGACCCGACTCGGGATCTTGGAATTGCGCAGTTTTCATGTCTACCACTAGATGGCGAGCTTGAGTAGTGCTGAACTCTGTCGCAATTCCAGCACAGTGTTACTTTCAGAGGAACAAGAGAAACAAATAAACTTACAATACAATTTAATTTGTATAGCGCCAAATCATAACAGGAGTTATCTCAAGGCGCTTTACAGGATGGAGCAGGTAGTGCTCCTCAGGCTACAGGTGGGCGGTCAACTGCCCTGACCGCTCGGGTTGGGAGAGAGAGGGAAGGAGAGAGAGGTAGAGAGGCAGATGACAAAGAAATTGTACCAAAGCATACATTCAAAGCATTATATGAGTACTGCATAACTTGTGTGGTTTGTGTGCGTCTCCCATTGCCATCCAGTAGCAAAAGTTAGCATAGCAGGCATGCACAATAACTAAATCACACCTGGATTTATTCCATTCTTGTTCTTTTTTCTTCTCACCAGAGGCCAGAATGTGAGCCTCCCACCCCTCGGGGCAGAATGAGAGAGTGGTGGCTCCACGTCAGCCTGATCTGCATCCCCCTGGTGGCCGTGTACCTGCACATCCCGCCGCCCCGCCTGTCTCCGGCCCTGGACCGGTGGCGCAGCGGCGGAGAGGTTTTCCACTTCAGAGACAGAAAGATCTTCTTCAGAGGTGCAGAGGCTGCCGAGAAGGCCGTCAGTCCACCGGCAGACCCGCAGCTCTGCGTAACGCACGTGTGTTGTCGCTCCATCCAGACTCCCGCGGCGCCCTGGGGAACTCGGAGGTGGTGGTCCTCCTGCATGGCTTTCCCACCTCCAGCTACGACTGGATAAAGGTGGTCAGGCGTCAGGCAGCAGACACACACACACACACGTTTACGGAGTGGTGAGGGTGTGACTGTTGTTGATCCATCTGCAGATCTGGGAGCCTCTGGTGCAGCGTTTCCACCGCGTCATCGCGCCGGATTTCCTTGGTTTTGGCTTCAGCGACAAACCGGTGAGTGAACCTGGACCAGACTTCTCACCTCAACGTGCCTGTGACTGAATCGTCTCTCAGTTTTTTTGTTTTTCCCTCCTCAGCGCCCCCACAAGTACTCCATCTTCGAGCAGGCCAGTCTGGTGGAAGCTCTGGTGGCTCATTTGGGTCTGAGCCACCAGCGGGTCAACCTGCTGTCCCACGACTATGGGGACACCGTGGCACTGGAGCTGCTGCACAGGTGGCTGGTTGTCTTTGAGCGCACACACACACTCAAGAGTGACACACAGCAGCTAAATAAATACAGCCTCTCTTCTTCTGTCTGGTACCAGGAGTGACCAGAACCGGACGGGCCACCTGCTGCTGAACAGCCTTTGCCTCTCCAATGGAGGTAGATTACCTGTTTGATTGGAGCGTCCCGTGGCTGCTTGTCCTTAAAATGCCCTTGAAACAGAAACACGACGACCTTCTCTTTTTTTAAGGCCTCTTCCCCGAAACCCATCATCCTCGCCTGCTGCAGACGGTGAGCCTCACGCCTCCAAAATTAAAATAAATCAGCATCCTGTAACAGTCAACACTGATTAATTTTGGTGTGTGTGTGTGTGTCCCAAAGCTTCTGAAGGACTCCAGCTTTCTGGCCCCAGTTCTGACCCGCCTCACCAACTACCTGATCTTCTCCAGAGGGTGAGAGCCCACACGTTGATGGCCCAGAGGTTGGACACCTCACACGCTGTGTCCGCTCTGTGCCGACAGGCTCGGGGAGGTGTTCGGCCCATACACGCAGCCCACAGACGCTGAATTCTGGGACATGTGGACGGGTTTGAGATACAATGACGGGAACCTGGTTTTGGACAGGTGGGGTCGGAAATTGCCGTCGCGATAACCGATCCAAAGCTCCGAATCCGCTGCCGGGCTTCAGCTCTTCTCTCCTTTTGCGCAGTATTCTGCAGTACATCAACCAGAGGCTGAAGCACCGTGAGAGGTGGGTGGGGGCGCTCACCTCCACCTCCGTCCCACGTGAGTATTTCTCTCATTAGGCTGAGCCGGTGGCGCTAAGCTGCTTAGCCCTCTGCAGCCGGGAATATGGGTGGGACAGGGGCCGGGAAGAGGGGTGGGCGTGACGTAGGTCATCGCCGAGGCCTCGGCACCTGCTCCTGCCCCCGATTTTCCTCCTCCCGTCGTCATTCCATCTCCTCTCCCCGTGATCCCGCCCAATCCCGCAGTGCACATGATCTACGGACCTCTGGACCCCGTCAACCCCCACCCCCAGTTCCTCCGTCGCTTCCAGTGAGTCACATCTTCACCTACTTTGGCTCACCTAAGAGGGTCAGGAGGGGGGGTGTAGCTACGTTAGTTGTAGCGTGATGGTCAGCAGGTTCCTCTCCCCACAGGCAGCTGGTCCACAGGTCCACAGTGACGGTTCTGGACGAGCACATCAGTCACTATCCTCAGCTGGAGGATCCCACCGGGTTCCTCAAGGCCTACTTCAACTTCATCCACTCCTTCTGACCGCACCTCCACTCTCTCCAGCCGGAGGGAATCCAGACAACGAGGCCGCTCTACCAGCGTCTCAGCGTGTCCTCCCGCTATGTCCAGACAGCTGTGAGAGTTGTGCTCAAGAGGAGGTGATTGGACAGAGACTTCATGATTGGAATTGGAATGATTTCACGATCCCAAAAGTGTTGCCGCGGCGAATGTTCACACACGTGCTTCCTTCCACCTGCTGCTGATCAAGACGTATTAATGACATGTTCAAATATTCTCTCCCAATGATTTCCTGCTTTTCTACATTCCCAAGGATGTCAACAAAATTGCTTTTCCAAATAAAGCTAGTTTTACTATGAAAAAGGTCGACATTTTAATATTGGACAGGTGAAATTTATTAAAACAGACTGTATAAAGAAACATGAGCCACTTGACATACATGGAATATTCAGAAGTTAAGCGCATTTTTCTTCGATCTTACATGTGTGAGTGAGAGAGACTCTGGGCGAGGTTTGGGTGGGGCTGGTCCCTCCTTTAGCCCACTGAGGCCAGGATGACGTCCACGGCCGTCTCGTCTCCGCTGCGGACCGTCACCTGCATGGTGACGCCGTCAGCCAGAGCCAGGCGAGCGCGGACCAGCACGTCGTGACCGCCGCGGAACACGCCTGAGGAGGACAAGGGGGACAGGGGAGGTAAAGGTTTTGAAAAAAGGCGTCACATCAGGCTGGACTTCGTTTGCCAAAACTCGCTGTTACTCACCGGCCAGGAACAGGACGTGAGAGTTTTTGTTTTCGGGGACTTTGTCTGAGCGTTCGCAGGGCTGCATTCCCAGGAAGTTGATGATGTTGCTCACAGCCTCTGTGGGAACAACATTGTCATCCACGTCTTTATTCCAGGCTTCTTCTTTCATCTGGACCTAAAGCTCCTGAAGCTTAAGTCCATACCGTCTAAGGTGCGAACAGACGCCAGGGCGAAGGTCTCCTCCTTCTCAAATTCGTCGCCCACTTCATCCCAGGCTGCTCCGAAGTTTGGTTTCAGAACCTTTTGGATGTGGTCTGCCACAGTCACCTCCAGGTCCTCAAGCTGCAAGCAGGGACCAGACAGAGACACGGGGACGTTGGCGGTGAGACAAAGGGACGCCTCTGCCGCTAGGCTACACTCGTATCGCCAGATTGTGGTGCCTACTCGTACCACATATTCGTCGTCATAACCGTCGTCGTCTGGCTCGCCCGTGTTGGGGTCGCAGTCTCTGACCAGATACTTCATGGTGCAGCTGAAGGTGCAGGACACTGCGGATGGGGACGACATGTTAATCTGGGTCAGTGCGGTCAAGATGGGCGACGCTCTGCCCGTCTGCCCTTACCGGCCGTGGGGTCGTCGTCGGGCAGGCGGACCAGCGTGTAGCAGGAGCCCGGCTGGCTGTAGGGGAGGCTGGCGGCCGGAACGTAGTGGACCACCTCGTAGGCCTCGGACGGCTCCATCTGCACCACCACCTGGAGACGGAGACGGAGACGGTGAAGTCGCATCCGCCGTGGATTGCACCGGTATCGGCGTGCGGTACTGGCGAGTGGCGGCCACCTTTTGCAGGAGCTGGTCGTTGAGCGTGTTTGTGCAGTCGAACTGGAACACCACGTGCCCGGCGAAGGTGTGTTTGATGCAGCGCACCACGTATTCTGTCTCCGCCTCCGTCAGCTGCACCGACTCGGACGACTTGAAGAGCGGGCCCAGCGCCTGGAACTCTGGGATGGCGGCCAGTTGCTCTGTTGGGCGGATGGGAAGCCGAATTTTATTTCTATTTGTACAGCATACAGTATGAACGCGCATTGTGTTCGGCGTCCTGATCAGCTAAGGGAGTACAGAATGCGTTCGGCAAGCCAGATTTACATAAATGTTCTATCTCTAGCGGTGTGACTCTGAAGTGTTGTACTGTATGTTTTCTATCCCCAAAAACCCCATAATGTCGATGAAACAAACTGCGAGGGAAAAGGCACCTGCGGTTGCACTCATAAGACAGAGGAAGATGCTAATCATACAGAAAAAGTTGGACTTCTGGACATGCTAAAGGAAGGGAGAAGTTAAGGACGACAGCAGCAATGAGGTTTAACAGGGATGCAAAAAAGGGTTGTAACTGTGGATCAGTGACAGCAGGAAAAAGAACATCCCACTGGATTGATCATTAAAATCACACTTGTTAAAAATGTTTGGGCTTGAGAGCAGGTTGAGATGTTTGGTTTCATTTAGTCATTCTGTATTGTACTTATTCATTTTTGTTTAATCTGTGAAAGTTTGAACTTTGAGAGTGTTTAAATAAGGGAGAAATGTGAGGGTTAGGGTGGAAAAGTGTATAAAAGTTTGTGGTTAGGGGTTTTACGGCCTTAAAACATGAATACTAATTGTAATAAATAAAGCTGATTTCTTTGCAGACTTTTATCTTTATATTGGACAAGTGAAATTTATTTAACAGACTGGATATTTAATTTTTAGAAGGAGGGACCACGGAATTTGGTCAAGTTGTGGCCTGGTGTGTGATCGCAAGATGGCGTGTGTGTGTGTGTGTACATTTTCACACTCTTACCCTGGTAGATGTCTTGGCGTGACGGTGCCAACCTCTCTGGCATCTTGCTGGTGGCCACAGGTGCGATTTCTGCGATGAGAGAAGACGTGTGAACAGGTGAAGGTGTGTGACTATGTTCCAAAGGTCGTCAGGGTCGTACCCGTCTTGTGCTCGGTGATGGGCGTGGTGGCCAAGGGGACCGTCTTCATGTCGAAGGCTTTCTCTGAGGGCTCCAGTGTGTACTGGTGCAGGGACTTCTCCAGGCCGGGGATGGAGACTGACAAACCTGAGACAATGGCCGGGAAATTCACCGTCACACACACACTTATAGACATGTTTATGAGCACTACCTGATCCATCTTGGAAAACCCTATGAGATAACTTCTGCTGTGATTTGGCATTATACAGATAAAATTGACTCGACTTGACACACACATGCCAAGCCAGCGTCCCTAGTGACGCTGTGGTTTGTGTGTTCCTCACCGTTGAAGATGTACGCTGCGTTCAGGGCCTTCTGCTTCTGCTGCAGCACGTTCATGTAGAAAGTAGCTCGGTCACGCACCTCGTCGTCGCTGTCCATCATGCACCTGTGCAGACGTGGGATTGTGTCACTGCTGCGCTCAGGAGGTTCACACTCAAACATCGCACATGAGTGACACACACACTCACCTCTGCATGAGCACCAGCACACTGGGCAGCAGATCGTCATTCTGAGCTCCAAATTTAGCCAGAGCGCTAACCGCAGCTGGGAGGTGGCAAACGAAAACACACAAATTTTAGAAAACAGCGGCGCAAAACACGCACACACAAACAAACACACACACGCGCTCCCAGTTTCACCTGCGCGTACGGCCTCGCTCTCCAGCACCACGCGGTTGAAGATGAAGCGGATGTACTTGGAGGGCTGGGGCGTGCGCGGCCCCTCCTTGCCCAGCAGGTGCAGGATCTTGGTGGCCAGCACCGTGTGCTCGCAGTCCTCGATGAACTCGCACAGGTGGGCCAGGCCCGTCTCCTTGCTCTCCGGGTTCTCCTCGATGATGCTGATGATGCAGTCCACGATGGCGCGCTTGTAGTCGAAACCGCCCTGTGTGTGTGTGTGTGTGCGCGCGTGTGTGTTAGCAGCAAAATACTTGACTTAGATGTTCATGCGGCTTACTGTCGAAGGCACAGGTGTCAAACTCACGGCCCGCGGGCCAAATGCTGCCCGCTGCGTCACTGTATGCGGCCCTTGTGCTCTCAAATGAACGTTTCAGTATGAGTCTCCTTCAAGTAATCACGCACTGACCCATGAACTACATCTCCCACAATGCACTTGGATCACATTACTGGTAAAGTGATGGCAGCTGTGCCCCCATCAAATACAAACTATGAAGTGAAGGAGCAAGGTTGTTAACTTGTTGAGTGATTGCTAATTGTGAATTGTGAATCTAGGATGAGCGACATAAAAATAGCAAAAACCTGACATAGTTTAACATGTATGCAAATGAGATATTTGTTAGCGAAAAAAAGTAAAAAACTGTTAATGTTAGCGGTGGCCTTGAGGGCCACGCCGTGCTGATGCGGCCCGCCGTGAAAATGAGTTTGACAACCCTGGTCTACGGCATCAATCTGTACCAAACATGGCCGCCCACGATAAGGACGCGGCCTCCTACTCACGTCGTCTCGCAGCATGTTGGAGAGGAAGTTCATCATGACGCTGTGCTTCCTGGGATACTTCTGGCAGAGGGCGCTGATGGCCTGCACCACCACCACCTGCAGCAGCAAAGGGAGGACGAGCAAAGGATGAAACTGACAGAACTCGTGTTTGAAGCCGTCGCACGCCAACCAACGGGGACCTCGTTATGGCGACAGAGAGTTTGTTTGACCTTGAACTCGTCCGATATCTCTGAGACGAAGGAGGAGATCTGCTTCATGAGGCGGTCCACGCTGCTCTCGCTGCCCGTCTTCAGCAGCGTGGTGATGGCCAGCGTGGCTATGCTGCGGTTGGAGTCTGTGATCAGGTTCTCCAGGTCCAGGTTGCAGGCCGTCACCGCTGAGGGATGCTTCATCGCCACCTGGTGGCCAGAAGGGGGAACTTTCAGGATTGTGACTGATTACCTCAGGGGTGATAAAGAGGGGCGGGGCAGCACCTTGTTGAGAGTCCTGACTGCAGCATATCTCAGAGCAGCTTTTGGGGAACTGCAGAAGAGCTGCAGTACTGCAGGCGGTCAAAGTCAGAGGAAAAGAGTTTTATTTGATTGTGTTATTCTTTGAATTAAGACAAAAAAAACTTTCAATGAGGTGGAAAAGCACTGACCTGAAACAGCAGGTGCCAGCTCCCTGGCAGTGCAGTTGGGCATGTGGACAATAGCTGAGGCAGCCTCGTACACCACCATCTCATTCTTATTCCTCAGGCAGCTCTCGATGAAGTCGAACAAGGGGCTGTCGTGGCTGAGAAACGCACAGATGGGGAAGAAATTCAGCGACGGCTCACGGTAACACACCTGCGTAAAGCCGCTTCAAAACAACACGCGGCGTCTCCGTGCGTCTCCTCACCCTCCCTCCGTCTCGTCTAGCAGCTTGCTGGCGATGCGGATGAGCATGCAGTAGGCAAAGGGAGACTTGAGTCCAGACTTGGTGAATTTGTTGAGCATCTTGGTCACGGCCAGCCGGTCGCTCTTCCTCAGGTGGTACAGCAGACCCAACGCGTGATACTGCATGATAGAGATTTTGTCTGTAGTGTTTATAGATTGAGTTTACAGGAGATAATTATGCTTTTTCCTGCTTGTTCTTCACCCCACCTGGACCATGATGTTATCACTGGACGCTGCCTCCTGAGCTTCATTCACCCATCGCTTCACCACATCGTAGCTCATTTTCACCATGTGCTGCACGCCATTGAGGAGGTGTTTCGGTCAAACAAGATGGTAAAACAATATTAAGGAATGAAAGAACTTTGGAATAATGAATAATGAATAATATTTGTACTAAGCACAACAACAATTCCACCAACAAGTCAGTTGAATTCCAACCCAAAACTGAAGCCCGCCTGCTTACCAGTGAGGACACCAGTGCAGAACTGGACACGCTGGGGACTTTGTCCACAATGGCCTGCTTCATGTACCTCTCGATGGCCTGTAGCATAGTTGTCTGTGCAAAGAGCGCATACAGACGTGTGAGTAATTCTATTTCAATATTTTTACTCTGTTTCTTTGCTAACTGGTGGTGAGATGATGATTCCCATGCTCACATCAGTAATCCTGCACAGGGCCCTGATGGCAGGACCTCTGTACACGTCCTCCTTGCCAGTCATGTCCTTGGTCAAACTGGAAAGTCACAATGTAAAGAAAAAAAAAATCAGTGAGTAAGAGATTTTTATAAGGAGTCCTAAGGAGAATGACTGCTACCACATTTACCTGCTGGTGACTATGATCACATCCTCAGAGATGTTGGCCATCTCTTTGATGGTAAGATAGCACATCCTCCTCAGGGTTTGCTGGGGAGCAAATACTGACAGTCAGAAACCTTCCACTTGACATAGAATAATGACACAGAAACACCAACATACAGTACAAACTTACATCATTGGACTGAAAAAGGCGAGTCATGGCAAAGAACGCCTCTGTGGCTTCAGTGGTCCCAAAATGCTCCCCCTAGATTGACATCAGAGTTAGCGCTTTACTTTGGTGAACTATTTCCAGAACTATTTCATAACATTGTTAGAAGTCTCCCCTGCAACATTGTTCTGTGTGCATGTCTGACCCTCTCATGATTGTGTGGTGATGACTCTACCTACCTGGTTGAGCAAGTAGATGATCTTGGTGAGGATGTGTAAACATCGTCTGGGGTTGATTGGTGTCTCGTTAAAGATGCGAGCCTGGAGGGAAAGTTTAAGGGCAAATAAAAATGAATAATGCCCTCAAATGGTGCAAACTAGGGGAGTATTCCGAATTGACCAGCTTACCTCCTGCAACACGGCGCTCTTCTCCAGGTGTTGGAACGGGTTGGACCCGCTTCCTACATGTCCAAAACACAAAGGCGTGCAAGTGCTGTCAGCTGTCAAGTGTCATTTTTGATGACAGTAGATGATATTTGACAGAAACACAGCATGTAGCGGGCTAACGTCAAATGCTAAGTTTAAGGTGAAGCGTTGTATGTAGCATTTGAGCTAACGTCAGGTGCTAAGTCCACGTCTGCTCAGAACAGACGCCAACCTGTTCAAAGACTAAAACAGAAAATAAAGGCTGAAAAGGAACGATATTGTTCCCGCGTTCAATGTAGTAAACAGAACTGACAACATCGCCCGACATTGATATTACACTGAACAGCCCAAAGCTAGTTGGTAGCTAGGTTAGCCTTCCACAGCGTTTGCCCCCATTCCAAATCAGGCAACAACGTAGACATTTCCACTTTCGCTCCGCATTGGCGTCATTTCAATAACACGGCAGTCTTACCGGACTCCTCGTCCTTCTTGTCGAACTTTTTAATCATGATTGCGGGGTGTGTGAGGGCAGACGCAGCGCGTAGCCACGGTCACAGGCAGAGCTACTTCCACGTAGCCAAACTGCCAACAGTCCCTCAACTCCGGCCACGTCGCCGGAAATACGTCACTGTGTTGTCATTAAATGGCCAGCAGAGGGCGTCACCGCTGCCAAATAACACGCTGCAAAATGTCATACATTGTATATATTTTTACATTTGTAAATTTGTTTAAACGTTTTTATCGTGACTCGCTATTCCAAACACACGAGATATAAGGGAAAATGGTAGACCAAGAAAATGAAATGATAAAAAAAGAAAAGAAAATGGTTACACCAACAATGGAGTGGTAAAACATATGTGTTAGTAACATGGTATTCTCAGTGATGTAGTCCAAAAACACGTGGGTAAAAATTAGTGCCTAAGAATAAATCGAGTAGAATCGTTTGGAATGACAGACCAGTGCAAGGTAAAGCCCTCAAGATGATGTAAGATGAAGAACGAGAACGAGACGGGAGCACAGAAATTTAACACAACAAGTCAATACTTTTTTTAAACTTACGGAATGGAAAGAAGGAAGGAAAACATTAATTTGTGAGCATGTTGGTGTCTTGCTCACTGGTCATGCTGTAGTTTTGACAGATGTCCACAAGATGTCGTAGATACCCGCAAAGGCGTGAGACGAATGGTAATGTAAAAAGGTTTATGGATTGATTGTCTGATTGAGCGATTTAATATCCTCAACACATTTCACATCATCACAGCAAAACTCACAAATGTAGCGAGAAGTTAAGGTTGTCACATTTGCTTTATTTCAGGAAAAATAATCCTTTATCTTGAGTATAAAAATAACAGACTTCTGATGAGCACATACAATGAATACATTCCCATGCATTTACAATTTTAGTTTATTTCGTAACGTTCACTTTGTCCATCCATCTGTGGTCACACTAGAATCTTGCATCATTCTCAGCGTCCAAATCAAGCACTGAACCTCTGTAGAGCACAAAGATGCAAATAATATCCAGTTTGTCATGGAAAATAATACAATTTACAAGATGACAAAAACGGAAATCGGGGGCAAAAACGTTGCATTTGTGGAGTTTGAAGAAACATCACCCTGACTTTTATTTATTCAGAGACATTTCACGTAACACATCACATTTTCACAAATGAAATTACGCCACCTTATGGAATCTCACTCCAAAACAAATCAAATCGTTGTTCCAGCACCTTGTCGTATTTTTCCCCTCTTTGAATTTATCCTCCTTTTCCCTCACCAAAAGCTCATCCACACAACTATGATCTAACTGAGATGTTTCATCTGATAAAAAACCTAAACACAGTATCGTTACCTTAAACTGCAGTGCGAAACAAGTTTGCTTAAGGAGTCAACAAAACGCTGCGGTGAGATGCGCGCCGAGTCCAGCGCCGCTCGGCGTCCCCGCTCACTTTCTCCGTCCGATCTGAGCCAGCAGACGCGCGTTCTCGGCCGCCTTGGCGCGCAGGTTTTTGGCCTTGGCCACGTCGAAGAGGACGTTCATGATGTTGGTGGGCACGTCCAGGGACAACGTCAGCCGGCTCCTGCGGTCTCCTTTGGCGCTGTTGCGCAGCGTCTGGCCCCGGAGCTTGGTCCGGCTCACGAAGCGGTAGTTTGGCAGACTTGGAGTCCTCCGTTCGCGGCTGGCCTCGGCGGAGGTAGAGGACAGGTACTCCCCGGACTGCAGGAAGGAGCCCCAGTCGTCCGCTGGGTCGCCGCCGCGTCGGTGCCCGACCTCCAGGCGGTCGTCGCAGAGGAGGTCGCGGGGGGGCTGGTAGAAGGGGAGGCACAGGCTGGCGGTCGGCGCGCACAGGAGCGAGAGCAGCAGCAGGGTTTGCAGGGACGACAACATGCTGAGCCCTCTGGGACCGACACACGGGGGAGGAAGAACAAACAGGATCTACTGCGATGTTCACACTGGACCAAATCGGATCTGTGATCTGACGAGTTCATTCACTCCGCCAGCATTAAGTCGCATCTACAGTCAACCAACACGAAGCGGTTTATCCCTGGCTCCAAAAAGTCTAAATGAGCAACAAGTTTAACTAAACTGCTTTCGATCGTATTGCATGCGAATCTTTGCACTGAGGGAGTTAATGAGAAAAAGCGTTAACTTACCACTGGTGTCCAGAAACAAAGCGAGAGTGGCGATGAGTGTCGGAAACAAAAGCAGGGACGCGCGCAGCCGCCGATTGTTGCGATAAGAAAATCCAGAAAACGGGACTCGTGCGGGGGTCAGCCGTGCGCTCTGTCCTCCCGTCCATTCCCTGCATTCATTTAGTAGGAGCCATCAAAACGCAGCCCTACGCCAGCAACGACGTCATTCCTCTGACAATTTGGACTTTAAACCACCCCATTGGCTGCGATGTGGCGATAGCGGCACGGAGGCAATAAATAAAGTTGGTAAACGTCACCACCCTATGTGTGAACACGTACAGTCAGGGGCGCAGAGACAATTGGACGTTTCCTTTCTGGAACACTCGTGTCAAACAGACCCGGGGACGATTTTGAAGCGTTAACTGGGGTTAAATTTTAACGGGAGCTGCCTAGCTGCCGAGCAGAGGTAAAAGCGGCCGTCCTGCCCCGCTGCTGCGCGGTGAGGACGCGCTCCCCGACGCTCGGTCATTCCAGCACCACGGACAGCTCCAGAGCTGGTTCGGCCTGATTGGTCCAAAGTTATCGGGCGTGACTCGGGGACATTCGACCTCTCCTCTACACCCAAACTCCATCCTGCACCTCCACCCTAAACCCATCCTCAAATACACATGTACAAACGTGGTCATTTTATTGGTATGTGGCTTCAGGAGGCGACGCTCCTGCTGCAGGACTGACTACATACAGGTGGGAAACCAAAGACAAAAGATCACTGATCTGAGAGTCAAGTACAGGGGGCGGTTTGCAGCTTGTTGCTATGGTTGCGTCAAATGCAGGAAATAAATGTCTGTACTACGCTCATATGTATATATAGTAACACAATACTAAACTTAACAGAGTTCTCTTCAGAAAGTATGCAGTGTTGACTACGGTACATAGCGGTTATTTCTTGCTTGGCGTTGTCACACGTTTTTCTGTCATATACACCAAGAATATATTCCAAAAAAAAAGATGTAAACTAATGATTGGGTGATTCTTGTGACTTCCGATGAGGGCCCTTCATTTGCACAGTTGGCATCTCTTTGACGTGGCTTGGATAACTTTTTAACGAAGACGTGGACTGTGTTTCATACAGCTGATGTAACATGCACATTATCAGGACATGGTGGAGGAGTGGGGACACACAGATAGAAGCCGTGGGTGGATGAGAAGGTGTTGGGTAAAGGGATAATGAGAAATCGGGTCAGTTTAATAGGGTTGTGAGCCTTCGCAGCAGGGGAACTCGCAGCCCGTGACACAATCAGGGGCCAGATGGAGTCACATGACTCCTCATTGTAAAAGTGAATTAACTCTGTCGCCGTTCAGCAACAGGAGCAGAATTTGTATTTCCTCATGGTTGTTTAAGGAAAAAAACAACCAAACGCTGTCATGTCGATTGGTCACAGCCTCGTGTTGTGCCACTTAAGCCCCCAACCTGCATCTGTGCAGTCTAGCCTGACATTGTGTTTTTACTTCAAGGTTTTCTATTTCACCGCGGGACTGGTAAACACACAAGTGAACCCACAGGCGCCTGAAACACCAATCACCAATCAGAGCCTCACGCTCGCTTCTGCCCAAGTGCCTGACAGAACGTTACAAGGCTGAGGTCACGACGTGACTTCTTTTCCCACGATACTGCTAATCTCCTTTGCGGCCACACAGGAATCCCCTCGGTTGCTGCTGTGTCCGTCTGATGGAGCGGCCCTGGAAATCGTCCCCACGTGAGCTCCCACGCTGGGCATCTTATCAGCCCACTCATCTGGCTCCACGCCCGAGCGGCTACACCGCCCCCGCCACCGCCACCGCAACATATGTGGGCCCACAGGCCGTCGGCCGCCAGCCTCTCCTTTCTCACATGTATGCAGGTCCTATATGTGTACAAAGGTTAACCAGTCTTGACGACAAATTTTGAATACATATCCCACTGTAAAAAGCTGCCTTCAATTAAAAACGCAGCAAAGACACAAAGCAGTAACAGCTCCACACAGTTGTGTACAAAGTGAGGATCCTTGCCGGCTGTCTGCCTCGCCTGCAGGATTCAGTGCCTGTGGAAACAATCACGATATTCTGATCATTATATCGTTCACAACACAATTTCACATCATTATGTGATTTTACGTTTCACAGTGTTCCCTGTTAAAAGCAGTGCAGATATCGTGTCGTGTTTCCGACCTGACTGGTTCCCTCCCCGTCCTGTCCTTCACACACCACCTCTGGCATTCTTCTCTCGACGGGAATCGGTTTTGGTTACCGCCGCATCCGCCGTACACGAACGGCCTGCACTCCCCCGAGTACGCGTGGAAGTACCAGAGCAGGCTGTAGTCGGAGCAGGCTCCCTCCAGCAGGGGCTCGCCGCAGCGGTCGGCCGCCGAGGCTGCGCGGGGGGGGGGGGGGGGGGGGGGACGTGAGAGGAAGAGGAGAAAAAAGAGAGGAAGTCAAAGGTGGCACAAGGGTGAGGCAACGTGATCAGGTGAGTGGGCCACTCACCTCCAGGACTCGTCCCCAGAACCCTCCTCTTCTTCCTCAGTCCCTCGCTGAGAGCAACTGATGCTATGTGGGAACGTTATGGGAAAAGTCATTCGCTCATCTGTTGGGGATTTTTTGCAACACGTCTCACAAAGTTTAGTACACGACAAACAAATGTCAAATTAAAGCGGTGGACATCCCAGTGCCCCTCACTGAGCTGCATAAATATGGTGTCATTAGCGAGTTTTCCCGTTAATTGACGCTGGGCAATGAGAGGACAAAACTTTGATCATATTCCTGATTTAATTCTTACCTCCGGCAAACCGCACCAATTACACTAAATGTGGCTGCGGGACGCTTTTAATGAGTCTATCGGAGCGTTTTTTGACCTTTTCGAGTTTGAATGGACGCATTTACTCGTATCGTTTCTGTTTTTAGTCGTATCTTGGTCTCACCACCCATTAGAAATAAAAAACGTGACTCCAAATTCTCTCAAATCTCAAAAAATGTTGTGCCATCAGTCCGTAGTTTCACTTGTCCTGTCTGTTTTACATCAGTTTGTGCTTCAAAATGTGATATCATATGAATAGAGAGTAAATATGTAGATAATGACTATATTTACCATGAGACACAGAGCTGTTTGCTGTCCTCTCCTTCTCCTGGAGCATCACAGGAGCAGGTGAAGCTACATCTTGCCCCTCCTCCTCCTCCTCCTCCTCATCTTGTTCTTCCTCTTTGTCCTGCTCTGTCATTTCCAACTGTGGGTGGTCATGAGTGAGTGCTATCACCACTTCTCCTGGCTCGGATCCATGTGTGTCCTCGCTGTCCGGATCAACTGTCTTCACCGTGAGCCTCAGCTCCACACCTGCAATAAGACAAATCCAGTTAGCCGACCTTTAGTTCTCATTTTCTCTCTATTTCCACCTCCTGCCTCGGTTCTTTTATCGATTTATGTATCTCTCTGTTCTTCACCCTTTTTGCTTTTGGGTTTCAGTGCCGGCAACTGTCCGCTCCCTCCGAGGTGATGATGGTTTAATCCCGATTCTCAAAACGTGACCAGCTAAACTGACTTTGCAAATCCAACTGTGGCGAAAAAAAAAAAAAAAAAAAGACGTTCCACCATGAGGTCACTTGTGTTCACGATCAGCGGTCGGACAGACTTGTCCCGGCGACGTCCGACTGGAAGTCCTGTGTTTGTGAATGGCTCCACCGTGGCCGGCACCATGGTGTGTGTTCCTCTGAGAGAACACAACAGATGGCACGACACATGCCGGTGCTGTGCGGCTGCCACGGGAGCTCCACAACACACACACACATCCATACACACACACAAACACTTACCACACTTTTCGGTCAGCTCCTGTGTGACCAGCTCCTTCACGTCTTCAGCCTTGTTAAGGAAAACAGACAACATCCCGTAATATTAAGTGGATTTGTGCGTGCAGTCGCTTGTTCTTAAACTGCGGCGCAGTGTGTTTGTGTTGTTTACACACCGAGAGTCCAGGTTCTCCCTTGTCTCCCTTTGCTCCTTCAATCCCTGTAGCACCCTTATGTTTGTGTGTGTGTGTTGGGGGTGGGGGGTGGGGTATGTAACACGTTAGTTGAAGAATATTGTTGTATTTGTAGAAGGCAGCACAAGTCCTCTATGTGTGTGTGTTTCTCCTCCCACCTCCTCTCCTCTTGCCCCAGGTGTTCCAGGCTCCCCTCTCAGGCAGGGCTTGGACTTGCCCCTCCTGCCCCTCTCCCCCTGTTGGGAGTAAGTGCAAAAAAAAAAAACTCAAAACACAACAACAATAACAAAGCACTCACTTACTGGTGCAGTGTTTGAAGAAGTGACACATTCTCCTGCTGGAACTCCAAAGAGTGTAAATGACTAACTCCTCCCTGCGAGGTCTGTCCTTGGAATATCCTCATTAGAGGTTTCCAGCCGCTCTCTGCCAACACGGAGAGTCTAGTAATTGTAGCTGAAAGGAGCTAATTGAGTGAGATATTACTTGAAAGCTACAGACAGAAATAGCTTAGTGTGCGTGTGTGTGTGAGGGTGTGTTAATTAAGGCCATGTCTGGGATCTCAGATGTCTCCGCTGCCTGCCTGTCTCTCTGCGTCGCGCACACGGACAGGATGACGTTGGTGATGACTGTAATCAGGCTCGGTTTGTGCTCACAAGACGTCGTCCATCCGTTTTCCGTGTGCGGGCGAGAGCGCAACATGCAGAAGTTTCATTTACAGAGCGGAAACTGGGCCCTTTGCGTGGGAACGTGACAGGAGCGGTCAGAATCATCCCGGAATTACAATGTCAGTGTCGGTGAAAAGCGACAGGAAGTTAGAGAAAACGACGATTGGTGAATAAAGAGACAAATACACAGCTACAGCACACACAAGGGCCCAAATACACAAGTACAGGTTTCATAATTATCATTGAACAAATACCACTCATAGATCAATACATATTGAAAGTTTTTTTAAGGATAGAAATGGTGCAGGGGAGAGACAATGAGCAGATGAGGAGAGTTTATTCTATTAACAATACTAATTTATTTCCAGGGGCCTGCAGCTTTTAGTCTGGTCGTATTGGCGCCTCTGATATTAATTCTGTGGTGACTAGAAAAACTCCATTTCAGACAATGACGCGGTCTCTAATTTCTCCGCTATGGGAGCCTGGAGCAGTGGCGGAGACACATAATTCTCACAGAAACTCCCAAAATATTCATGTAGCAGCAACGACTTAATGTTATCATTACAGTATGATTCACTCAATTAAACGAAGACGAGGTTTTAAATATTCCATTTGGACAAATGACGCCAAATAATGATTCTGGAGCTAAAGTAGGGGGTGAAAATGGCACCTTTAGTCCGGTTTCTCCTCTCTCACCGAGGGGTCCTGGGGGTCCATCGTCCCCATCCCGACCCGAGCTTCCTGGGAAACCTTTGAACCCGGGAAAACCGTTGAAACCAGCAGCACCCTGTGTGAGACAATGAGGAAAAGAGAAAGAGGGAAAGAGAGAGAGGAGGAGACAGATCGGGCAAGAAAAGGACGTTAAAAGCTCACACAAAAGCAGATTCCCAGCTTGAGGAGTTCTTCCCCCACCTTGTCTCCTTTCTGTCCCATCTGTCCATCAACACCGTTAGTTCCTCCTCCCCCCTTATCACCCTGAAACGATGAAAAGATAGCACAAATTAACGCGTGTGTTTGTGCGTGGACGCGTGGTTACGTGCATGTCCACCTTGAGTCCGGTGAGTCCGTTAAGTCCTGGCACACCGGCGATTCCAGGCAACCCCGTGTCACCCTGTTGGACAAGGGGACGGCACAGCTGAATGCTGGTTAGTGCACTGGATCTTTGAGTTCAAAATTCATACCAGATCAGTACCTTTTCTCCATTCAGACCTGGGGTTCCGATACGTCCCGGTAAACCTCTCAACCCCTGAAAACAGGCTGCATTACGTTAATAGGCGGAAAAGGTGGTATTTTTATCAGCAGGCACAAAGACATTTACAGACGTGAGAAATTAGTGAGGTGAGTAATAATATGAAGCCGTTTTCACCCTCTCTCCCCTCTCTCCCTTTTCTCCAGGTAACCCCGCTTCTCCTGGATCACCCTGCGAAAACAAAAGCAACCACTTAGCAGTCGGAAAGGTGTTAGACGCCAATGGGGCTCTTCATAGCACTTTGTCGACATATTTCACCTTGGTAAGAGTGAAGCTCAATGCTTCCCAGTGTTCCTCTCTGGGTTTTTACTAATGCTGCAGATAGCGCTCCGCAGAGAAGAGGCAATGAAAAGCTTCTAAGTGTGTTTGATGACCTCACTGAAAATCTTGTTGGATAGATTCTAAAATTGATGAAAATTTTGCCTTCATAGATAACTAAATTGGACAAGTGGATAGTGATAAATGCCCGACCATGAACTGGAATCCCTCTCTGAAAGCGGAAGTGTTTCAATACAAAATTGCTAAATTGCTCATAAAATTTGAAAGATACACACACCAAAAGCCACCACAATCACCGTGTGTGCTTTTTAAAGTCTGACAGCTTCTCTGGGTTTCAGCGTGTTGAGGTGCTTGAGTGTGAAAAAATGTCTGGAACCCAAATCAATGCCAACGCCGCTACTGCAGCACAGGATCCTCCACTGCACCTGATCTCCTTTCTGGCCCTGGAGTCCAATGTCTCCTTTGTCTCCTTTCTCACCATCCACACCGTGATCCCCGTTGCGTCCCTGGAGCGAGAATACACACAGCACATTAATCAAAAGATTCCCTTACAAACTCAATTGTTGCATGGATTTTGCACCTTTTCTCCGTTGAGTCCTGGCTCTCCTTTGTCTCCCTGTGTGTGGGAAAATGAGCAGTGTTAGTATGTGGCACCTGAGACATTTAGTCTTGCCACTAAAATCAGAAGTTTGGAGACCTTTATCCCTACTGGTCCTCTGGCTCCAAATTTTCCCAGCGCTCCTTTTGTGCCGGCGTCGCCTTTTAGCCCCTTTGGAGAGAAGATCTTTACTTCACCCACCTTCCCACCACCATCTCCTCCCACGGCCTTTGAGCTGCATGGACACCGGGAGCTGTTACCTTTGATCCAGGTGGTCCGTCCTCACCCTTCTCCCCTTTGTCTCCGTCGAATCCCGGCAGCCCTCGCTCACCCTGAGACACACCGAGCCATGAGTCACTACGCGTGTAAGGAAAATAGGTGTAGGGGCAAAGAGATGAACATGCACAGGCTCTCACCGCGTCTCCTTTCAGACCTTTGAACCCAGGCGGCCCCTGGATTTGAAGCACTCGACCCTGCAAAAAGAGCAGAATTCAGCAATAAGCGTGAGTACCTCCCCTTGTCTTTGTGTTGTGTGAGATACTACAACTACAACTAGTGCCGCCTTTACAAGCACGAGTACCACTTATGATAAAAGAACTACTACAGGTAAATTCTATTTTAGCAAATTTTAATTTCCTAGAAAGGCAGGCAGGCAGGTACTTCATCCATTGATTTGGCAATCCAGGAAATGAAAGGTACCAGTTACTAAAATTAAATCTTTGGAAATTAAAGGTCTTAGATCAATCTATCAATAAAGCACCTACCTACTTAACTAAAATTATAAATAACTGCGATCATGTGAAAATAACTCAGTGGATGTGGTGGTGGTTTTGGTAGTAGTGGTAGAAGCAGTAGTAATGGTAGTAGGTGGTACTTCTTGTGGAAGTAGTTGTGGTGTTCGTAGTGGTACTATGAGTAGTCATGGCAGCTACTTTTTGTAGTTGTGGTAGTTGAAGTATTTGTATTTGTATTGTTAGTAGTGGCGGTGATAGTGGCATCTTGTTTGTGGAGTCTTATCTGGTCCTCTCACCCGTTCTCCTCTGACACCTGGTACTCCTTGGTCACCCTGTCATGAAACATGCAGCACCTCATTAAATTCTCACGCTTTTGATCCACCGTCCACCTGAAAAGTTTGCTGAGGTGCACGAGGCGGTGCACATGTCAACAAGCCGAGCGTTGTGACGCGCTGTTGTGACGGCTGTCGGCCGCAGACGTAACAGCAGTCTTTTCAAAGCCGGCAACGGTTTCAAAACGAATGTGGAATGAGCCTCTTTGAGACAGAAACAGGCGGCGCGACGTCAACGACGGCCATTGTGGTCAAAGTTTGCCCCTGTTGGCTCAAACTTTGCTGCAGTGCTTCTCACCTTCTCCCCTTTGCTGCCTCGAAGGCCTTTGACTCCCTGTGGAGATGAACAGCAAGTATCAATGCAACCCTCTCATCCATGGTGAGACCATATTTCCTCTGAACCTACTATGTGCCCGGGAGCTCCTTTGACCCCTGCAGGACCCGTTTCACCCTGAGAGGAACAGATTGACATTTCATTTTAACCCTGATTCTCTCAGAATATAACAACTGTGACGATTATTCCTGGTAATTTCAACAGCGATAACAAAGTTTCTGTCATTGATTAGAAGCAAAGAATCTGAGTTTTTATTTGCTCACCCTCCTGCCTGGGAAGCCAGTCAAGCCTCTGGCACCAGGCTCACCTGGAAGACTGTCACCCTGACATAAAGGAAATACTGAAATTATCGAAAAAGGATACCATGGTATCCTAGCTCAAATTGGTCAAATCAATGATGACAATGTGACGTATTTGTGTAGAAGCTGCACCTTTTCTCCTTTTGCTCCAGCCAAGCCGTTGGGACCCTTCATCACAAAGATAAATCAGAAGGCAATCAATTCGTTTCACATCCAGGCAGCTTTGTTTAAACTTTGCGTCACATTGTCTTTCAAAAAGTTTTCTGTCTGTCTGCATGGAAATCCACAACCGCAGCTTTCTACCTGTGTTCCCGGTGCTCCCTGAGGCCCAGGAGCTCCTGGTGTTCCGTTCTTGCCTCGTTTGCCCCGATCGCCCTGCGCCAACACACGCGCCATCAGAGCTCGCCTCGTCTTCTGGGCAGAGCAGACGGGCGGCGGTGCACTCACCTCTCTGCCAGCTACTCCGGGGTCTCCCGGGGAGCCTCTAAGGCCCGGAGAACCCTGGATACCTGCGTTACCCGCAATACCCTGGATACCCTGAGCACCCGCTGGGCCCGGTTCGCCCGGCTCACCCTGTGGAGAGAGAAAGGAGACAGACAACGAAGCTCTTGCTTCATTTCTTTTTTGAAATTTTCTATCTCATCAGAAGGAGATGTCACCTTTTGACCTGGAGGACCAGCCTGGCCCACAGGCCCTCTGTAGCCAATGCCTGGTTCGCCCTACACACATACACACATAAACACACACGCACACACGCACGCACGCACACACACAGGGTCAGATTTGATCATATTACATCATTCAGTCAGATTTGCAGCAATTGGTGATGAATTTATTTTACCTTTTGTCCTTTCTCACCAATAACTCCCTGGAGAATACAAGCAAAAAGATAGCGTTGAGATAAGTCGACTTTTGAATAATTAGACATTTCATTCTCCTCCTCATCCTCCTCTTGGCTTGACAAACTATTACACTTCAACATCTGCCTGTGCGTGACGATTCTGCAACCGCAGGCTAACGAGTAGAATTGCAGACGTCTGCCTTAATCATCAATCGACAGACAGAGCAGCGGGGACGTCAGGGGACATTCGTCCGTTTCTCTTGATGGGACAGAAGTCGGCCCGGAGCTCAGATGTGGCTCTCGAGCGGCTGCGTGCGTAGGTGGGAAGAGAGCGTGATGATATTGTTATGAGACGGGCGCCGTGTTTGAGTCGCAGGAGGGTGAATCAATGAGAATAAGGATACAAGAACACGGATGGATGAATTGATAGATAGCTATGTTAGCAGTAGCAGCAATATCACTATTATCATGATGATGTGTACTTTGACTGCAGATACTGTCTGATGTACTTTTTCCTCCATAGAGGGAAGAAAAAGTGTACAGATCTGAATATGTCAACCAAAATAAAAGTCTTCAGATATCTAGAGTAGGTGTTGTGTTTCTGGGCTCTATTGTGGTGGCGACGTCTCGGTCCCTCCCTCACCTTTGGTCCCTGCTTGCCGTCCTCACCCGGGAGGCCCTGTTGCACAAGAGACGAGGCGTTTCTGAGATAACGTGGGGCTGAGGATCCATTTATCTGCTGATGAAGAGATAGGAGCGGCTCTTCCTCACCTTCAGGTAGTAATACTCTGGGGGATACGGATACGGCCTCTCGCTCTCCTCCTCGTGGTGTCCTCCCCTCTCTCTCTCCATCTCCAGCCTCCGCCTCTCCCACTCCTCCCTGGCGAGGCTCCTCTCTCTCTCCAGCTCTCCCTCTCTCTCCTCCTCCTCCCTTTCAGCGTCCACCTCAGCCTCCCTCTCCCTTTCAGCGTCCACGTCCTCCTCCGTCTCCCACTCGTAGTCTCCACTGCTCTCCTCTTCCATTTCCTCCCCCTCTTCCTCACGTCTGCTTGGATCAGGACCATCTGTGTATTCCTCCACATCTCGCTCCGTCTCATCCTCCCACTCCTCCACCTCCTGCGTAGACATGTCGTCCTCTCCCGCCAGCTCGCTATATCTCAGTCCTCTGCCGCTGCTCCTAACGCCATTTATTTGCTGCTTCTACAAATAAACAAACAACAACAACAACAAAACATTTGCAAGCATAAAACTCAGTTTTGCTGTAGAACTCTGTGTACCGATGACTTACATTCCGGAGGTCGTGGCCGGAGGCTCCAGAGAAAGAGGGCTAAAAATAAAAATGAAGAGGAGGCAAATGTCATCAGAGGTTATCATGAAACACAAATTGAGAACTTTGGCTTAAAAGTGTAATTTCATTTACTTTTAACACCTCCGTGTGTCCGAATCTCAACCCTGGGGCACCTGGCATAAACACCTATGGTATGATGGGTATTAATATGCAAATTGGAATAATGATTGTTCCCTCAGAAAAATGAAAATGAAGAGGCTTACCATGGCATTAGGCCAGAGGGTCGATCTCTTCTGCCTGCTTTGGAAATGAGGCACCTGTCAAGCCCCCAGAACCTCATGAGCACAGCAGCAACGCTTTTCAGAAAGACATGTGCACGCCCGTGTGTGTGTGTGACGTGATTGCTCTTGTCGCACAAATTAATAGGGGTGTAAATAAAAGACACATGGACTTTGTCAGCATGTGATTTGAACATTTTTAATGAAGGATACATGCACAGAGAGGTTAAATCAGATCAGCACAACGTGGTAACGGATAAAAAATTCACCAGCCAAAAAAAAAAAAAAAAAAAAAAAGAGGAGCAATTTGGCTGCTGAAAGTCCAACAGAGGAGCATTCTCACTCGTAGCATATTTTACTGAGGAAAATAAAACAAATTCATGGTTCAATAAATATAAAGTCCAGCAAAATTTGACACAAACTAATTGCGAATGTTGATACAATGTTTGGAGATATTTGAATTTATCAGATGTAATGTGGCAGAAATGGTTTTTGAGAAATTCTGTTAATAAATAAATAAGGGCTTGTGAGCTGCAGACCAAGACACAATTCTCATGTGTTCGCACACAACAGCTCGAGTCCTGCCGGCGATATGACTTTCGATATGGGGGAGAAAGGGCGTAGCTTATGATGCACAACATCACTGCTGGGTGAAAAGAAGCTCCGCCTCTTGTGACGATGCTCGCCAGCAACACTGTTCACAGCTTCACACAGACACACACGCACGCACGCACACATGTGCAAACACACATGCAGACACACACGCAGACACATACACACACACACACACACACACGTGAAGTGAGTTTGCTCACAAACGCTTACAACTCTAGAGTCTCTCTGGAATTAAGAGGTGCCCTGTTTAAAAAGAGAGAGAGGGTATTCAGAGTAACTCTAGGTAATGACTCATCTGAAGTGTGTGACTCTTCAGATACATTCAGCCAAGCTGGACACACACCATGCGGACTCATGCCAGCTGAAAACACGCTTTCCTGTCTCATGCCTCGCTCGTGTCCATTCGTGCCAACTTTTAACGGTGTTGTCAAAATCTCAAGGAGATTTTCATTCCGGTTAGCATCTTCTTTTTTTTTTTCTTTCTTTTTTTTTGCACTGGTGAAATTTTTACAAGAAAGAAAAAGGGACTTGAAACGTGATGCCACATGCTGGTGCTGCCAATCAAGTTTCAAGATGCTGGGTTAAATGCAAAGGTGGCACGTGTGCATTCCAAGGCATGCAGGGGGGAGAAAGAGAGAGAGTCAAAATAAAAAAAAGAAAGAGTACCTTCTTAGCCATCTCTGTGGGGGGTCCAGGCGGTGACACATCCTCCTGATAGGCGGCGAGGTGGGTGCCAACAAAGTTAGTGGGTTGACGCAAGTGGGTGACGCAGTGAATGAAAGAGCCTCATCAAGTATTAATCTGGTTCCACGGAGCTTAAGTTAAGGGTCCCCTATTTACCTTAGCGCTATCAGCTGGGATCTGGGAGGGAGACTTTGCAGCCATTTTGTCCACCTGGGGGGAGAAAAATTAAACACATTCATTAACTGCTCACATGTAGATTGGGTGTTAATTAAAGGGAGGAAAAGAAGATAAGACGACACAAATGAGAGGATGAAATTAGTTTGCTGGTTGGCTTGTGTTGCTGAGCTAGTTAGCTTGAGTTGCTGCACTTCTTCAGGCTTTTACCCCTTCCTCCTATTTTCTGGGGTTAGTGTCAGGTGCCTAGCTCAAGGACCCCATGAGGTGGAGCCTGGAATCAAACCATCTGCCCTCTGTTTTCTACATGACCTCATGTGATATCCTGGCATCTGTTTGTCATTTACTGGATGAACACATCAAAGTGCGGCTTCACCTGTACATCTGCTTCTCCATGTGTCAACAGACTGGCGGACAATTCCTGGAAAACACAAAGATTTGTTTACAGTTAGTAAAGCCGTTGATCATAACACAGCCATGCTCACATGCAATTCATGTCAACAATCGGACAATGAACACCAACCTGCCTGTGCAACCCAGCCTCTTGCACTACCACGGGGTCATTTGTTGGAGGTTCCTCCTGGTGGAAAACAGCAAGGAAGTTTGACTCGAGCCCTGGTTTGCGTTTGCAGGTGATGACAGTCTAATTTATTCCCAGTAATTGATTAGGGCGGTGGGCGTGCTGTTAATCATCCTCCTCTTCAGGTTTGGGCGCCTCGCTCCCCGGAGATAGTAAGGCTAATTTAGATTCTGACTTTATAAAACCTCGTTCTCATGCACGTTTGCCCGCCATGGTCGCTGCCATGCCTTCTGTTCGAGGTTTCCACTGGTGCCTCACCTCATATTCATAATCCTCCTCCTCACCATAGGACCCTTCTTCCTGCTCCTCTCCAGAATCCTTCCAAAGAAACAACCCAAAAGTTAGAGACAAAGTAGATGATTTTGTGTGATATGAACCACAAGCGAATGAAAACACATGCATGTGTTTAATATCTAATTTGGGTTTTAGCACGTCACATGTCGTGCTGAGTGTTAGTGTCTGTTTTTTTGTGCGACCTCGGACCCCCTTAAGGACATTTACCAGGCGATGTCTCTGCCTCTTATGCCGTCCTTTATTTCCTTTTCCCTGGGTAAGAGGTTCACAGGCAGAGAGAGAAATATAAAGACTTTCCATGCCTCAAAAAGTTGCACCAAAACGACAAGTCGATGAGTCACAGCAAGGAAAAAAGGGATGAACAAAAAGTGAATTAATGAATTGAAATGAAGTGAATCAATTAAAACAAATCAAGTGTTACGTCGAGATTAGAAGTCAAATGGTTTGAGACTTTTTAACAAGGCTGTTGCAGTTTTTAGCATATTTTAGTCCACCCACATATTAGTGTTAATGACATTAATAATAATATTTCTTAAAAGTGGACTGAGACAGGCCAAAGCTCTAGTTTAGAGCTTTAAAAACGTGTGTGATTTTCTGTTGTTATTTGGGCTTTACTTTCCCACGCTCCCTGCTCTTCTTCTTCTTGTGCCCTACATTCTTCTTCAGGGCGTCCTCCTGCGTGAGCAGGAGATCATCAAGCAGAGACTCTGGAATCTCTGACCCCGTCTGAGAGGCACAAACAGTGACACAACGTTTGGAGTGAAGTCATCTCTCGGATTTGAGGGCCCCTCCCATCATTGCGACATCATCATTGATACCTCCTGGATGGAGGTTTCGTTGGAGGTGGAGTTGACGGCGGTCAGGCTGAGGTTAAGCGACAGCGTCCCCATGCCATCCTTGTCCATCATCTCCCTCTGTCTGCTCGCAAGTGACCAATCCTGAGTGGTGAGGGCCCAAGGCGTGGGAGCCTCTGCAGGCTGGCTGGACATTTCCTTCAAATGGGAGCAGAGCACACACATCTACTCTTAACATGATGAACAAGCCAAGTGCTGCTGCTCATAAGGTGTCAGTGAGGCTTTGTACCTTCAGCAGATGATCCGGGAGCTCCTGGTCCACGCTGGGGTCGGCTTCTACCAGCGGCTGGCCAGAGAGCTCAAACTTCACCGCGCTCTGTTCAGACGACCAAGCCCTGCGTATGAGCCCGAACCTCTGATGGACACGCACGCGTTATGAGGCAGGTTACGTACCGAGTACTCGGCGATGACGTTGGAGCGATGGGGCTCGCTGCCCTCCTTGGTTTTCCGAGAGGAGCCGATCACGTGGAGCAGCTCCTCCATCCCGTCCTGCAGGAGCCTGTCGATGAAGGCCCTCAGTAAGGGCAGCTGGTGAAGATAAATCCTCCGTTCAGACTATGGAGGAGGTTGCCGTGTTGTGCGCGTCAATGTAATGTCTCACCCTGATGCCGTAGTCCTCAAACATGGCTTCGATGTCCTGGGTTAGGGCAGGGAGGAGACGTTCTATTGTGAGTTCACAGTGACTTACGTTTGTGATCATTGGAAGGTAGAATCAACGTGCCGCACCTTCATCTCCAGTGATTTCCCAGCAGGACCGGGTGCACCCTGGCCACACACAAAGGCAATAACAAAGCATAAAACATGTTTCACACAAGTAACAAACTGTGAGATAAATCCAAATATTAAGTATGAAAACAAAAACAGATGTTTGACACTAACTGGGTAAATAGTGGTGAGAAATGGGATCATGTGGGATCAAAGTTGATTTTAACAATTTCATCTATTTTCTTACTTTCGTAAAATATTCCTAATTTTCATGTTAGAGCAGCAGATGGTACCCACCCTCTCTCCTTTCATGCCTATCTCTCCTTTCTCTCCCTGCAAACAGGAAAACACACAAACTCAAAGGAGAACATTTGTTTTTTTTACTGCTTTACCCTGACCTCCACCAACACCATCTTACCTTTAATCCTGGTGAACCCTGGACACACACACAGACAGGCACACACAGACAGGCAAACACGGACACACACAGATGGGGAACATTGGGACATGCATTCAAAATGCATGAAAGAAGCACAACAGGGACGCACTTCGCATCAAAACAGCTCGACTGTGAGCCAGATACCGCAGACGGCAGAGCGAAATGATGGATTTAGCCATGCAACAGCTGAAAACTGCCTCATCATTCAGAACGTGTGCGTATGTGTGTGTGATCATCCCACTCACTGTAACTCCCGGAGGACCCATCGGCATCGGAAACGCCTGTCTGATTTCGTCAATGGTGGCCCCCTGTCAAGTAATGACACGATCAGCCTTCAAAATAGTGAGTGAAATTTCAAAAAAAAGTTGAGGCAAACCGAAAATTGGAGACCAAAATAAACAAAATAATAATAGGAGCAATGTAATTGATCTGGGTTTTTTTTTTTTTTTGGTACCTCTGGAGTGACCAGCACATGCGTACCAGGCAAACCTGGAGGTCCCGGCTCTCCCCGTCCTCCATCTTTGCCCTAGGAGACAGAAATCAACTCTGATAAATGCAGCACTGATTGTCTGATAAAAGTTGTGTTTTCCCGTGAAAAACACACACTTACATCAGCTCCAGCCTCCCCCTTGTCGCCCTGCAATGATGGGATCTGTTACACCTGCTCCACTGAGGTAAACTCATCATCTGTCAATCATCCTTTACTACCTTGCTGCCGTCCTCCCCTTTGGCTCCTCGGGCCCCCTGTGGAAACGATTCGCATGTTTTCATTTCCAGCGCTTCTCTCCAAACAGTAATCAGAAAGTTGGACTCTCACATCATTTCCTGGCAGGCCCCTCTTCCCATCAACGCCGGGTCTCCCCTGTCGAGAGCAAGGAACAAAGCCGCAAATGTTTGCGCAAGCTAATTATGCTTTGGCGAAGATGAAACACACAAAAGGCAATCGAGGAGATGCACTCACGGGGGTTCCTGGCAAACCTGGCATCCCAGCGATCCCGAGGCGGCCTTGCTCTCCTTTTTCTCCTCTCTATTCGCACAAAAAAAAAAAAAAAAAACTCATCGACTCATCTTCCCAAGAGCCCGTGTTCTTACCTGACCAGGCTCTCCTTTCGGTCCCGCGTCACCCTGTGGATATTAAGGGAGCACCATAAATTGAGATCGATTTACATTTTCTGACATTTCTACGATGCCAGAGATGTTCATCTGACCTTCTGTCCTGGTCGTCCTGGCAAACCATCAAATCCATCTCCTCCAGATCCTCCCTGCAGTGCAAAATGATTTTGACGTAGATGCCTTTCTAATGTTTTCAATGCATGGACAGAACATACCAACAAAAACAGCAGATGATAAATTTTTTTTGTAATTTGAAGAAATGAAAGCAAATGTACCTGTGACGTCCCTGGCAATCCTGGTTTTCCCTCCGGACCCTGAGAATCAGGAACATTAGAATTAGCTTTAGATCCACAAGATCCACTTTATATATATACTGTATATACAGTATATATATGTACATTATATCCAGAGCTGTAAAATACGCAGAGCATCCACTGAACACAAAATGTGTGTTACTCACTGCGGGGCCAGGAAGCCCTCTCTCTCCGCTCCGACCAGGCAGGCCGGGCTCCCCCGGCTCCCCCTGAGAGGGACAGACAGAAGAGGAGAGAATCCCTCGTTTGGAGAGATGACGGTAAAGCCGGTGACGGCTGGCAGCTCAGGTTACCTTTATCACCCTACTGAGGATGTTGTTGTCTGATGAGATCTGATGAAGCACAACAGAAAAATGATGATCAGTAATTTGACATGATTGTCAGCCTGTTATTCTTTAAGTAAAGGGAGCATTTGTTTATGTTCTGACTCTGTCCTGCCACCGCCTCAGCACAACATGGCCGAATTTATGAAAAGGTGTCTGAAGCCATTAAGAGGATTTGTTTACTTGCGCTCCCGGAGGTCCAGGTTTCCCCTTTGAGGCGGCGTCGACATCGGCGTCAGAGGGATCGAAAAAGAGAGGAAAAACAGTTAGAGAGCGTGTAACACACGCCAGCATGTTTCAAAAACAAAGGGAAATAGGTGCAGTGAAGGGTGGCGTGCATAAAGAGACGAGCTTAATTAATGAAGGCGTGAAAGGGATGGAGGGAGGATAAGATGAACAATCAGAGCGCAGCCAGCTGGGAGAGGCGACAAACAAAGAGGGACGTACTGGCTCGCCTCTCTCGCCTTTCTTGCCGTCCAGACCCTGGAGGAGAAAAGAAATGACGCCAGCGTGAAACATTGCATCAGAGATTTCGGCATTTCTCTGATTCTCATCGGGAGAAGAATGTGTGAAACGTACCACCGGGCCTGTGCTGCCAGAATCTCCTTTCTCGCCCGGATCACCTGGTCGCCCTGGCAACCCCAATGGACCCTAGTTTGCATTTAACATTAATGTCACAGATTGTCAGTACCTGTTCATTGGTTTCTTGCTATTAGTATTGTTTACTTCAAAGCTTTTACTTTTTTTTAATGGTGTTAAGTTGTGCTTCTCTAACAATGGCTAGTTAAGTCCTCCCATGTTCTGTGTATCTTCCCATCTCGGTGCGTGACAACTTATCTATGTCATGTATTTGTACTGTATGAATGTATCTACGTATGTATGTATGTATGTATATGTATGTACGAGTGTGTATGAGCTCCATGTGTGTGTAAGTATATACTGTGCCTGTATGTCTATGTGTGAATATATGGAATACACACAGCAAAATGACCTTACCCTGACTCCCCTTTCTCCCGGCTCTCCTGCCGGTCCTTGTTCACCCTGTGAGGACATGAACATGGCGTTACTGGTCTCACCTCAGCAGGCTTAGTCAGATCCTGCGGCTGCTGGTGAGGTTGTGAGTCTGACTACCTTCACTCCTGGATCTCCTTTGGCACCACCATCACCCTGTACCAAACACACAACAACCACAGGCGACCTTATTTCATGTTTGTGGTTCTCCAAATGAAAAATAGCGACAGAGTATCAGGAAGACAGTCAATGTTTGACAGGTGATGCTGTATCTTCGTCACACTTTGGATTTACTTACATCTTTACCTCTTAATCCAGGTTCTCCAGGTTTGCCGGTTAAGCCGATGCTCCCTTTGTCACCTTTGGAGCCATCGTGCCCCTAACGAAACAAAACAAAGTTTTCATTTTGTTACCAACTCCGGAAAATGCATCAGATGTTGGTGGGAGGGCAGATTTTTTTTTTCAGTCACAGTACCGGCGCCATTTTGTGTGCAACAATTTGTCATTCTACCCACCTTTGGTCCAGGCTTTCCAGACAGACCAACGTTTCCCTACGACAGGAAACAAACATAAATACAGGTGGATTGCTGAGAGAATCGCTCCTCTCTCTTCTGTCAGACTCACCCTCTCCCCGTTTTCTCCTTTGGGGCCCTGTTGTCCTGGAATCCCAAACCCGGGACTTCCCTGCTCGCAGAGAAACACCGACCCAATTCATCATTTTGCACCGTACGTTCCTGTTTGTGTGCGTTAACAAACGCAAACGTTATGACCTAATGTATCTCATTAACCTTTTCTCCCTTTGTTCCTTGGTCGCCTTTTATTCCTTGAGGCCCGGTGGGACCGACTGGACCAATGTCTCCCTGATAGGCAGCAACACAAACACGGAAACGGTACATATTTAGGAGGATCCCCAATGGACTGAGAACACACAGCCACGTTCTGTCCCGCCGCAGAAGCTAATGAGAGAAAATCTTAATTGCGTTTGATAAGGGGACCCGCGGGCTCCAGTCTGAGTGCGCGAGAATACCCGCAACAATTAATTAACAATGTTTCAGCAGAACAATACATTAGCAAAATCACTTCCCTCTGGCAGAATAATTCATTTGAAGCTGGGGTAGATAAATACAACCAAACAAATGGTGCGGGGGGGCAAAACCAGGAGGGATAAGCGCTAAAAGGCCCAGGCCAAAAACTGCAAAAACAACTTTGAATGTGTAAATTTGTTCAGAAAACGCTTTTCTTGGGAATGGAGCTAATTCCCACAAAAGCGCTGCTAGCGAGCTACTGAACTATCAATGAAACTCGGATCTCCACAAGGTCCAATTATCACACTGAGCGTGTGCGACACTGTGTCGCTGTTTTGACAGCGATATTAAGTAGCACATCTGATTCAAAGCAGCTCAAACCAGCTGGTAATGGCTTTTCGCCAGAGCAGGAAAACATGTCAAATCCTTCCCTAAATGTTTTCCGTGTATGTGGATTAGTGAGAAAAGTTTGCTGCTGAATGAGTAAACCAGTGTTTGTGTCTTACCCTGGCTCCTTTCTTCCCAGTCGGACCAATTATCTGCTCAGTTAAGGAAAGAAATAAGTAGAGCTGAGTGCAGCACATTTATCGTTTACAAGAATCTACGGTGCAGGAGATGCAGATGTTCTTACACCCTTGGCAGGATCTCCAGGGGCTCCTCTCGGACCCTCGTCTCCTTTCAACCCGATTGGCCCCGTGAACCCCTGCAAGATGTAGGGCAATGCGCACTGTTTGGGTTTCGTGGCTCCACTTCCTCGTGCACAAACACACACATACAAATACACACACATACAGAAACCTCTCCAAACACGGAGTGACCAGCACCTCACGTGCTCCCAAATTAAAAGTCAGCGGGGCGAGACTAGAGTAGCTCATCTGCAGGAGATAACGGCCGAGGTCTGACGTTCTGCCTCAGGATCCGGCGTCATCAGATAGAAGGAGCCTAATCTGGAGAAGGTGGGACAGAATGGCCCCTTCTTTCTTTCATCCGTCAGCAAGCTGATATCTATCTGCTATTTTTTTTCTACCTCTCGTTTCTTTGTTATCAAAATAAAAGAGGGTGTTTGTGGCGTTTCAGAGGAGACGTGTCTGGTCAGGGAAAGGTGGACTCACGCTGGGTCCCTGTGGGCCTGTCGGTCCTGCCTCGCCTTTGTCTCCCTGTGGGACAGAGCAGATATTTTTTCAACGGGCGACTGAGTTTTACATCCCCGCTGGCCTTTGTCGAGCAAAGACGGCTACATCTTATTGTCCGTGTGACGTACGAGACTTCACAGCATGGGGTCATCTGTGCCAATCACACACATACAGCACATACACACGCATGCACGCACACATTCTCACGCAGCACTGTTGGAGCTGTGTGGGGTGTATCTGCTGAAGTCGTGGATGTTTAGAGTTGATTCTTGCTCATTAACGTATTGATCAAACACCAAGGTTTTTCGTGCCAGGCTAAATGTGCGCGTGCGTGCCTGCGTGCTGGACTCACCTTGTCCCCCTGCTCCCCTTTGTGTCCTTTCTTTCCCTAGAGCCAGAAATAAAAGACTTTCATCATTCTGTATTTACATAGTTTTCTGTCTAAAGTCAGCTTTGCTTTCACTGCATGAAACGCTTTGACTTTGATAGAGGCTGAAAATGAGCAGCGCCTCCTTGCTGATAATGATGGGCAGCGCACCCGAGGACCGATGACTCCTTGAATGCCTTGGTCCCCACGTTCACCCTGAAAAGAACATTTCAGCAATGAGATGAATGATGTAGATATTAAGAGTGTTGGACGTCTACGTTCAAAAATGACATAAAATCCCACACCTTTGGTCCCGTTGGTCCGATCAGCCCGACGCTTCCCTGCAAAATAAAAGTGGCAGCAATGAAAAGGAGAAGAATAAATTGCATAACCGACGTTTGCTGATGCAGCGCATACTTCTACGTGCCTTCTCTCCCGGCGCTCCACGGGGACCTTGGACCCCTTGTATCCCGACTCCGTCCTCACCCTGAGTAAACACGGCTTATTTATTGTCACTATTATCATTACAGTCCCATTTCCTCACCAGTGAAACACAATTAGCACCAATCTGTGGCCTACACACTTACCTTCTCTCCCTTCTGGCCCGGTATTCCTGGCACCCCGTCGATACCGATGGGACCCGGTAAACCAGCAATACCCTGGTGTATGTGTGTGTGTGTGTGTGAGTGTGAGAGGGAAATATTGTAATGCGAGTTGTGATTTGAAACTTCCTGTTTCCTTTTGCAGAGGCACTCAAAAGTACATTGGCCTTACATCCTGCCCGTTGTCGCCTTTGTCTCCTTTGAGGCCCTGTTTACCCCTCAGACCCTGACAAATTGAACAAAAACCATCGTCAGAATAAATTTTCCAAACACGTACCCCACAAAGCAGTTGATAAGAACCCTTTTAACACCATCCGACAAATGTTTACTGAACACATATTGAATTGCAATTAAATCTAGCTCTAAAACGAGCATGCTCGTCAATGCCGGCAATTAATTTCTTTAATGTGGCCGCAGCTCGGCAAAACAGCATCAATACTCACTTTGGCTCCGGGCTCTCCAACTTCTCCCTGGAAAACACAGACACACTCCTGCTCACCGCTTTGTGTCGTTTGGCGCAACAGAGCTCTTGTCGAGTAGCAATTAGCAGCGTTGTCGCTCTGTGCTGGAATCTAGCCGCGTTACCTTCACAGACAGCCCTTGTGCCCCTACTGGTCCCGATTGCCCCGGCAGCCCCGGAGGCCCGCTGACCCCTGGTAGACCAGGCGGCCCCTGCGGTCCCTGGGACATAACGGGAGTAGGACATTATTTTCCCACCCGTGTGTTGGCACAGGCACTTGATTTCTGTGGGTTACTCACCGATGATCCCGGTTCTCCCTTTCGCCCCTGCACATAATTAGCATCTGGGCCTGCTATGACGTAGCCGGGCTCTCCCTATGGGGTGGGTTGAGGGGGAGGGATGCATGCTAACATGTCCTACATGATGCCAGTGAAAGAACAGGCAAAATAAAGGAGGAGGCTTACCCTCTCTCCTCTCTGTCCTTTGGGACCTGTAAGTCCAGGTAAACCCTGGGAATGAAATCATGTAGATGACTGTGTGTCATCAAAACTTTGTGACACTATTCCTCCTCGAAAGTAATCTTATTGACCATTACCATGTCGCCCGGAATGCCTTGCGTGCCCTGAAAAAAGAGAGAGAGAAAAAGAGAGTAAAATGTTATTTACAAGGTGGGACTGAAAACAAATAAAAGCGTAATACACCCAGGGAAAAGTTGAGCTCTCTCTTGATGTAGTTACCCGCAGGCCAGCAGAACCTGGCGGCCCAGTTCTGCCCGGTCGTCCCGGCAACCCGGGCACACCATCTGTGCCCGGAGGTCCCTGTCGACACAAGACATCGCAGCTTTCTCGGCAGAATGAAATAAAAGGTGCACAGATCTAATCCACACATAAATCGATGCCGAGTTTCTTCGGAGAAAAGTGACCAAACACACAAAACCTGCCGCAATCGGGCTCGCCAGCAGTATATGCTGCTCTTTGGTTCGGTGGAACTTCAGTGTGAAACCTCAAAAAGTTGTTACTATTGATTCAATAAGAACACTAATCGATAATATCAATTAGAACTTGCATCATAGAGTGAAACTGATGTGTAATTGGTAACCGGTAGTGTCATTCTGATTAATATTGCCTCTGGCATCATTATGAATCAATGTTAGCAGCACTCGGATGGTTATTAACAATACATCGGTTGATGCTACTCTGATGTCTGTATGTGTTAGCATTGATAAGAAAGTATTGATTCTCGCTTGATTCACATCCATCTCCTTCCTCACCTCTCTCACAAACACATTCACACACACAGATGTGTACACACCAAACACATATAACAACGCTGTGGGTTTCTGCATATGTGTGAGGGAATTTGAAATGAGTCATGACACCACTGTGCCTGTCAGCGAGGAAGGCTGGGATGTTATATCCCAAAAAACTATTTAGACACATGGGTTTGTTGTCTGTGCGTGTTACCTTCTCTCCTTTCTCTCCCTTGGTAGCACTGAAGGGGTCGTATTGTCCAGGTGACGCTCGAAATCGCTACGTGTGGAAAGAGTTTGATAAAGTGCAATGTTGCATTAAGATTATTACAGAAATAAATATCTCTGATTTAGATTTTACAAGAAAAATTATACATACCAGCCCTCCGAAACCCGAACCATCACCCTGTGAGATTGTGAGAGAACGAGGGAGAGAGATGGGGCGAAAGAGAGATGCACTCATGTGATGTTTGCACAAATTTCACTCTATTTTGAAAAGTTCATCGCGCTTACCCTTTCACCTTTTTGGCCCTGGAGGTGGAAAAAAAACCCAAACAATTAGTGCAAAAATAGGTTAACTTTGGCTTAATACAGAGTTTGAGGCGTTAAGATGAATTCAATAAATTTGTACTTGACAATGTCATTCCAAACTATTTGGTGATGATGGTGATGAGGAAAATGTGCGGAGGGACCTTGCACTGCAGAGGACAGGGACCCTGAGGCTTCTGCAGCTCCTCGGGGTGATCGGTGGGAGTGTCCAACTGGGCCACCTGAAACAGTCCCCGCACGGCTGTGATGACCTTGCTGACCTGTGCCCAGGTCACATGACCAAAAACACTCTTTGATTTGCGGGGCTTTTCTCTCACCTCGTCATTTAACCTGAACTCACTGAGAATAGCCTCGCTGCAAAGGCTGCTGATGAACTCCCTCTCAATGGAAGGGAAATCGTCAAAGGTTGGGGAGAAGAAGATGTTCCTGTAGCTGGTGGGGGCTGCTATTTTCAACAGCTCCTCCATATCTGCACGGGCGACTCCAACCGCGAGGACGCTAACGCCTGAGAATAGGGGGAGCGTGATGACGATGAGTGAAAAACGATCCTCTTTGACGTCAGCGGTAAACATGGTGAGCAGGACCCACCCAGCGCTCGGGCTATTCGGGAGGGTGGCAGAACGTCGTCCTGGGCCCTGCCGTCCGTGATGAGAACCACCACGTGGGCAGCGTCCTGCCTCATTCCCAGAGACTCCTTGAACAACTCCTGCAGAACGTAACTGATGCCTTTACCTGTGGGGAGCGGTGGGGGTTTGTGTGGGGGAGTGTGAGTGTGTGTGTGGGTACCAGGTTCAGACATATCAGCGAATAATTCAGATTTTATAGATAAAGCTGCTGTGCTGGAGTGCTTATCTACAGTCATGAGTCATACATTGGGGCACACATACACACACATGCGCAACTGCACACAGAATTGTCTGGGTACGTGTGTGTGCGCACATGTGCGAGCGAGTCAGTGTGTTACCTGTTCTGGTGTTCCCCCCTCTGTACCGAAGCCCTCTTAGCGCCCTCAGCACAGACGCTCTGTCTGCGTGCTCGTTCAGACGGAATTCGATTCGGGGCGCGTCACTGTAATGAACCACTGCCATCTGAAGAGGAGGGGGAAGAGGAGGGATGGGTAGGAGGTGGAGGTGGGGGTAGGGGTAGGGGTGAGGAGCATTGGCGGAGGAGGAAAAAACACAAAATGGTGTGGACAGTGTCGACTGTAACGGCGGGACATTCCGCGTATTTTCACCACAAGCTCCGTTTCTCAATTTCTATTTTGGTCGTTCTTCATCCCACCTCAGACTCTCCATCTCTGCCTCTTCTGTTTCAATTCCACCCTCCTATTTCAAATCAATCTTGTCTGCGCACACTGTACATCTTACCATGTACGAGATTGCATCCTTTGACCTTTTCATTGATAAAGAGCTTCCCTTGGCGGATGTTTTGCACCAAAACAGGGCAAAAGATGAAGAACGGCAGCAACACCTGAGTAGCTACAAGAGTAAACAAAGAGTCCACGCAGGCACATACCTGGGCACCCTCAGGGCCCACAGCAGGAAAATAAGTGGCCACTCGGAATATGAAGTCCTTCATCTTGATGAAGTTGTCAGCGCCAACGCTGGAGGACTCGTCCACCAAGAAAACGATGTCTGCTTTGACTTTGCTGCACACTGACAAGAGAAAAAACAGCCGCGTGGCGAAAACAAAAGACGTTTTGTTGCAGTTATATTGCAGTTTTTGTTGCATTTTAGCGCTAGCGCGCCACAGCACCTGGTCGGGGGAGGGCTGTGGTTTTAGCCTCAGCAGGCTGCTTGGTGGGGGGTGCTGCGCCGGGGTTCCGAATGTTCCTGGTGGTTATGAGGGTGGTAGCGGTGGTCCTGGAAACAGTGGTAGATGGGGTGACAGTGACAGGACGGGGTGTCGGGGTGGCCGGTGCTGGATTTTTGCCCACTTGGAGGAGAAATATGGAGGAAATTTCATAAATTTACAGAAATAGTTTGCATCAGCACAAGATCTGTGGAATTCTCTTAGAATCTTACATATTCTCTGATAAACTGTGCTGATGGGTCCCTCCACCTCTCTGTACATGGGCCGGATTGTGAAAATATAGGTTCTCCCATACAGGAGGTCACCAACCTTATACTGGGTCAGAGCCGGACCCAGAATCTCAGAATTTGTGTCCAAAACTGAAAAAACACACAAACATTGTAAGGCAAAGTTAACACTGGGAAAAAACAATGCAGCTGTGCGTGTGTGTTTCACTGTGATTATTGTTATTTGTGTGTGTCACGTCTCCAGCTTTAACAAAGGAGCTATTACGACAGGGAGCAAAGCACAGCGCAATATCGGTGTCGTCTAAGATATTCCCCAAAAGGCCGACGGGACCGTGGGACTCATCACGTTATATAGTTTGTGTCGTTCCCGAAATCTCGTCAAACTAATATTGAAATTGAGGCAAACGGCTCCCTTAAACAAAGGAAGCAGCATAATCAGGCCCAGTACGCAACGCAATAAAAGCAGTACTACAAAACAGATGAAAGCTTGATCGGTCCCGACGTGCCGCTGTGCGTTTCCATCGAATCCGCACTGACCTGAGATATGCCGCCAGGAGAGGAGATAACCAGATATTCCCGACACGCTCGTCCAATTCAGAACAGTGCTGCTGTCCGTGGTATTCAGAGCGGAGAAGCCCGTCACCTTCGGAAGGTCCACTGAGGCCAGATGTGACAAAGAAGGGAAACAAATTAAACACGCCATCACACATGCTCCTCAACGGATAAACTCAAAACCCAAATATCAGCCGGTTTCAGGGGCTTTGTGGGACTCACGGGTACGTGCAGTGACAAGGACTGGACTGCCCTCCTGGTCGCCCACCATAGACGCCACCTGAATCTTATAAGCTGTGCTCTGCTGCAGGTCCGGGATGGTGAAGGTTGTGGAGCCAGAAGGCACCCGATGGGACACTTCCTTCCCTCCTGAGGCAATGAACAAGAAACTAAAATGATATAAACGTCCTGAATAAACTCACTGTGAATGTGTGTGTGTGTGTGTGTGTGTGTGTGTGTATGCGTGTGTGTGTGTTGCTCACCTAAGAAGGGACTCCAGGATATTCTGTACCCGGATGCTGCTCGTCGCCCCACCCAGGCTAAAGTGAGGGAGTTGACGCCGACGTCCACGACCTTTAACCCCTTGATTGCCTGGATCGGCTCCGAGTCCGGGGCAGCAGCTGAGATGAGATGTCACACATAATAACACAAGTCATCAGGAGTTAATTAAGGTAATGTGGCTAAGATGGAAACATTTCTTTTCTGCGTAACTTCTATTGTAACACAAGTTACAAACAGACTTAAAACCTGCTGATTTGTGGTGATAGTAGTTAATTTGGGACGGGCAAAGTACAGGACCTGTCAATCAAACATGAAAGCAGCAGGGACACCTGCTGTTTAATTGCAGGTGTCAGGGTTTTAGCAGAGCATCAAGAGATAAAAGAATTAGGAACGGTGCAAACGCTGGAGGCCTATTCTGTACCTGTGAGCTGGGTCAGAGAGATCTCGGGTCCCTCGGCGTTGCCATACACCGCACTGACACTGACTGTGTAGGAGGCCTGAGGTTTCAGGTCCTGGATACGATGGGAGAGAACGCTGTGGTCCAGGTATTGGGACTGGAGCTCAGACGTTCCTGTCGACAAAATGTCCATAGGACATGCAGGGACACATGCAGAGATACACAATTTATCAGAATCAAACATGCTCCATCATTGAAATAGCAGAATGTAGTAAGAATTAAATTCCATTCGATGTTCTGTCATGGAAGTTTGTCTAATGGCATTTTATTTGGTGTCATTTAAAATTTAAAAAAATTAACCAGTCATTCAATCTTTTTTTTTTCTTTCAAAAATATCAACAACAATGTCAACTACACTTATAATAGTTACAATTTTGATAACAATAACAACAACAACACAGTTTTTTGTATTTTCAGTTGAATTTCTTATTTTTGATCCGATTGATATTGTGTACATTTAAATGTACAGTATTCAGTTGAGACATAATGGGTCGAGACCAGCTACGTGCGTTAGCTTAGCACCTGTAATCCAGGTTAGCCTGTACTCGGTTGCTCCTACAATCGGGCTCCATTCCACATCGATGGAGCTGCTGGTGTAGGACGTCACCTTAAAGTTGGACACGTAGCCCAATGGAGCTGAGAAAGAAGAAATAAAGATTCCCCGTGTCATTTGCCATGAGCACTGCGTGTTTTCTTTATGGTCACTTGGCAATCTTGATCTTTCAGTCCCCCCTCCACAGAGGTTAGCATGTTCTTGGCTGGATTTTCACTGTCATTCGGAGCTGCTGACTCAGAGGAGATGTCAAGGCTGTGGTTAAACTGGGAGGACTAAACACAAGAGCCGTCCGTCAAACACAGACGCGGCGGGGGTGAGACGGGTCTCTGCTCGGCGAACGAAGCCCGGGGGAGAAAAGCTCCGTCAACCCGCCGGGAGGGATGGACGGATGAGGTCGAAACGGGGCGCCAAAAAGCTGTTACGTTGTGGCGCGAACCGCGCGCTGTGGGTTGGACCCCGTTGCATTGTGGGTGGGAGGTCAGCACTCACAGGTTCGGAAGGTTCCGGAGATTCCCGGACCCACCGCCGAGCCGAACAGCACGTACAGGGTCAGGACGTACTCCGTGTCGTGGGCCAGGTTCTTCAGGTGGGTCGTTGTGGTGCTGCCGTTCAGAGCCAACTGCCGGGGGCGGTCCCGACCCACAAACTCTGTGAAGGACGCCAAAGTGGACATAGTCATCTGTCATCAGTCTCTGGCCCTGAAAACTCAGTTTATACTGGTGACATGTCAGCAGTGGGTGATGATTTCCAAGATGGAGGATGCCCTGTGGTGGAAGGTGGGCAGGTGCGTTATTGATCTAGGAAATCTGAATCCCCAGCAGCTCAATGAACACAGCAGAAACAAAGGTTGGAGTGTTTAACTCATTTTTGGATTTTTAGCTATTTACAAACTTGAAATCTCCAGTCAGCGTGTAGACAGAGCCTCAAAACAAAAAGGTCTCCTCCCATTGCTGCACCAGGAGCGAGTAAGGACAAGTGACATTTCTAAACCTTTTTCTCCCTAAGTGGCACAAGTCTGTTGACAGATGAAACAGAGGCGGAACATCGGGACCAAAACAGATCCGTCACGTCTGTGCAGGCCCATAAAAGCAGAGACGCCATCACGGAGGAGAGTTGCTCCACCAGGGTGCTGAAGACCGTACCTGGTGTCGCCCCCCAGGCCAGCCTGTAGCCCGTGGCCCCTGGGACGCCGTTCCAGGAGACCACGGCCGCGCTGGTGGTCACGGCCGACACCTTCAGGGCCTGCACGGCGCTGTTTTCCACTGAAATGGAGAGAAGGGTTGAGAACTGTTCTTACAGGCGTGCGCCAGAATTATCGTTTCGCTTTGGACAGTCATTGTCAACGTGCTTGCTCACGTGTCTTAGCGGTGGTGCTGGTGACGGGACCCTCCGTGTCTCCAAAGATGGGGTTGATGGTGACGATGTAGTTGCTGCCTGTGTGCAGACCCTGGATCATGTAGAAGGTGTAGGTTTCTCCCAGGTTTATGTTCTCTATGTGGCCGTCTGAGAAACACGCACGGGGACGCCTCAGTGAGACGTCACATTCCATCAACGTGGAATCGAGTTCATTTGTCGCACTAACCTGGTGACTCCCAGGTCAGACGGTACCCTGAGGCCCCCTTCACGGGAGCCCATCGTGCCTGAACTGTGTCTGTGGTGGCATTCTGGACCAGGAACTTCTTGACAGGCACCTGCTTCACTGTTGAATAAACCCCATCCACACATGTGCATTCACATGCAAATTGAGTGTATGTGCTAAAGCTCCCCAAATCAAATATCTCACATCTTCAATTGGTCCTCTCTGAAATTAAATGTGCGCTGGCATCGTGCGGTTTTACTTAAATATGGCAAAAAAAGTTGGCCTCAATTACCGGGCCAATGCTGCCCTCTTGTGGTTATACGCTGCTACTACGTTAGTGTTATTGATAAGCGACCTGCCACTGTTCCGATTTCTATTTATCATCAAATTGCGTGTTCTTTTCGCTGTGTTTTGCCACATTTCTTGCTGTAATTTGCATTTTTTCCAGTTCTGGGCCCTTTCTCTCCACGCAAATGACAGAACTGTCGCCAATGCTAAGAATTGCTGTGTGAGTGGATTTAGAGAGGCTGAAGCTCTTACGCGTTTTTCCTACGGTGGAGACCGGCTCACTGGGGCCTTGGGGGAAGACAGCGTAAATGCTGACGATGTACTCCTTGTCCTCATCCAGGCTGTCAATCACGTGAGAGGACGAGTCCCCAGGAAGCAGCTGCTCGTAGGTGAACCCTGGTCTGTTGGCTGGAGGTCAGTCGCCAATCGGGCAGGAGAGCAACTCATCAAACTAAGCTAACAACAACGATAAGTAGAAACATTTGTTGTTGCTATGCTGGCCTACATCTCGGGATGTAGATCTTGAACGCGGTGACCTTCCCCAGCGGCAGCGTCCAGGCCAAACGCAGCGAGTACAGCCCCTCCTCGATGACGCGGAAGTTTGCAACGGCGGGCACGGCGGCTGAAAGGCAGAGAGGCCCGCAGCTCAGAGAAATATTCCGGGGCCGACTGCGCCCACGTGAATGCCCACGTGCTTCTCACTCACTGGTCTGGAGGACCACAGTTGCCGAATCCCCGACGCGGCTGGGGTAGACGGCCAGGACGGTGAGGGAGTACTCGCTTTCGGGAGTCAGGTCACTCAGCACGGCCGTGCTCACATCGCCTTTGAGGTCAATCTGTGAGAGCGGAGGAGAGGAAATTGGGAGAACTCACACCTGCGTGGCGCCTGGCTCGGACGCACACATACTCACACACACACACGCACACACGACGTGTGACCTGTCTCTGTTGTGCTTCCAGTAATTGCCCCTTGGGGTCGACGGGCACGACCAGCAGCCGATATCCGGTCACGTCGCCGGTGGCCGGGCTCCAGGTGAGTCTGGCGGAGCTGTGGGCGACCTCACTGACCTGGAGGTCGCGGGGTCCAACCACGCTCGCCTCCACTGAGGCAATCGATGGCGGGAAATGGAGAAAAACCTGGAGTGAGACAATAACCTTTCCTCCTCCTGTTTTTCTCCCTCCCCCTCCCCCTCTCGACTGACCGGGCTGGGCGGTTTTGACCGGCCGGGGAGGCTCTGATGCGCTGAAACAGACTCGACGCGACACTTTGGGAAGGACGGCACCCAGGCTGTAGAAGCCGTCGCCTAGCAACAGATGCTCCTCGCTGGGCTCGGACACGACGCGCCTGAGCTCTGCCTCGTCTGCTCCCCAAAGGCCTGGACATGGGACGGAGGGACCAAGGGAGGGCGAGTGAGACACAACAATGCACCGATGTGCCTCGGTGTGAGGGTCAACGCTCACCTATGGCAAAGAGGGACACGCCGTGGTCGGCGACTCTCTTGGCCGCGGCGTCCACGGGGTCATCTGATGGCCCATTGGTGATCAAAACCGCAATCTGTGAAAACAAAAACGCATAAATGAGCGGTCAAAAGTTACAGAGTCGTTATCAAAAACCACACGCAGACGCTGCTCATGGATTATTTGAAATGTGCTTGTGCGTGTGTGTATGCGCGTGTGTGAAATCCAATTACGAAATTACAAAACACACCCACACAGAGCTAAATTATGCATTAAAAGCAAGAGTTTCAATAGTTGGTGAGACATCAGGCAGGGTTTCATTGCAGAGGAGGGGGAAAAAAGTGAATTCAGAAATAAAAGTGCAGGAAAACGAAGGAGCCGAAAAAGTAATTACGACTAAAGAACGTCGTCTGCCCCATGACGCTGCGCTCACGCCGCCATTTCAATTAGCGTCGTCATTACCGCTGTGTGGATTGGTCCTGCTGCTTCATCGACAATGTGTATCCATGGAGATGAAAGATGGAGGCTGCACTTGGCCGTCATGCCGCCATTTCTCTCTCCAACTCAAACCCACCTTGGGGGCGTGGTCCCGCAGCATGGCGGGGCTGAAGACCTGGTCCACTAGGAAATGGAGTGCGTCCCCCGTCCTCCTGTCTCCACCCTCGTAGGGGAGGCCGCCCACAGCTCGGAGGACGTCCTCCAGGGAGCCGTAGTCACTCAGGGCGATACGCATCCTGTTAGGACAGCACACACACACATGGGAACACACACACACACACAGTGACCGGGTCTGCTGTAGTACCAGAAGGCCTGTGTGTGTGTGTGTTCCCACGGTACCTGGGGACATCCCCGAAAACTGTGACCCCGAATCGAACCCCCTCCGTCCCCACCACGCTGTCCTTGAAGGAGGAGATGATGGCTGAGACGAAGTCCTTCATGCTGTGGAAACCGCCCTGTCCTACGGTCCAGGACTCGTCCAGCACAAAGACGATGTCCGCCTGCACCACCGACCTGCATGCTGGAGGGGAGGGGAGGGGTGTGTGTGTGTGTGTGAGAGTGCGTCACATTTATCACCACATAAATTTCCCCATGAGGGATTGAAGGGGTGGCGAGAGTCAAGGGGAGCGCTTAGACAGATGTTGGAGTTATTTGGGAGATAATTGAAATAAAAGTCAGGGTTTTACTGCAGCAAATATTGCGTGGAGGGCAATCACGCTATAAAGTGGGAATAAAATGATGTTTACATTGTGTCGTTTAGGGAATATCTGCGCATGTATCAAACAAACGACAGCTGAGAGGGATCGCGTGAAGTTTGAACACGCACTTCCCATATTAACCACTAGAGGGCGGTGTTGTTCCATGCCGGGACGCCCTCTCGATTCCACCCGTATCGCCCAAGCCCCTACAAACCCCTCTATGAATTTTTAATGAGACGCAAATGAGCCAAAGACGCGATCAAAATTCCGAAACAGTGTCGTAATGAAACTTCGTCGCGGCGAATAATAAGAGACAAACACACACACACACACACAAATACACATACACAACACTAACAAAAATACACGCACACAAACCGCACGCCAGGGTCGCCCCCGCATCCCGCTACTGAATCTGCATTGCACACACACACACACAGACACACACACACACACACACACACCACGTGTTTGTGCAGCGTCGGCAACCCCCCCAACCTCCCCCGCGGGGGTCGATACGGCCGCGTTCCATATGCAATAAAGCGCGGTGACGACAGCATCGATCCGGCGGCGCGGATTGTTGTGTAAGTGACAAGTCAGCGTCCTTTTCTTCATCACCCGCCCTCCTCCTCCTCCTCCTTTCTCTACTATCTCTGCCTCCCCTTGGCCGCAGTCCCAGAATGCACCGGGGGTGGGTGACATATGTCTCCTATGTCCCCTCTGACGCAGCGATTCGTCTCCGCTCAAGCAGAGATAAAAACGTGCGAAGGAGCAGTTTGGGGGTAATTTGCCGTCGAAATGTGACACATCGGGCCGTAATGACTCTGCGGCGACTTTCTATAGGCGGCGAAGGAGTTTACGGGGACGTCACGTCCCATCGAGACGCGGGTTTGGAGCGTAAAACACTCCCGGAGGCGGCGAGAGCAGCGGGGGGGCGACACAGGTGGAGAGGAAGATCAATTATCCACAGGTTCCCTCGTCACGGGCCATCGGGCAGACGGAATATTCTCTGAAAGATAAAACTTCGCCCACACCTCCAAAGTTTGGAGCGGTGATTTGTGTGTGTGTGTGTGTGTGTGTGTGGTGACACACACTCCTCGAAAGCTATAAACTATAAACTGCGACGAAGAAGGAGTGTGATGACACGTACAGCAGCGTGAAAGACAAACACAGAGTTTTATAGTTTGTGGAGACAAAGCGATCTGAAACAATGTCCCCGTCGAGTGAGGACGAAAGATTGCTCTGGAAAAATAGGGAGGAACGTTTTTCCTGCCTCCCGCCGAGTCCTCGCCGCGAAGGCGCGTTCTGATGAATTCCTCGTTTATTGCCTCTCTCCATCCAATCCTCAGGCTTCCATTTTTAATTGCAGCCTCTCGCCGCTGCCAGAAAGTTTCAATTGAAAGCGAGATTGCCTCCAAACTTTTGTCTACCTGCCTTGGCGACCAAATCCTGCGACACATTGAAGCATCGTCGCTCTAGGGCAGCGGTGGGCAAACATCTGGGCTCAGGGGCCACATTGACTTGACAGATGGGCCACAAAAGTAAAAGGTGCAGACATATCAGACAGAAACTGGAAAAGAGCATCAGGGTGTTACATTATTTTCCTTTTAATAGGACCAGTTTTGTTGTTCACCCATCTTTGCCAGTGCATCCGAGTCTTGTGTTAGTTTGTTGTTGTAGTTTTTGTTGTTTGCTTTGAATGCAGTCAGAGTTGTGAAATCTTTACCAATCTTTGGTGGGCCGGATTCAAAAGACCATCGGGCCTGATTTGGCCCACGGGCTGTTGTTTGCCCACCCTTGCTCTAGGGCTTGGCCTCCTGTTGCCACGGTAACGCATCACAACACAACCCAGCCGACGAAAAATGGCATAGACGACATTGTACTCTTCTATTGCTCTCCGCCCACCTGGCAGGCATCTCACGCTCCGACTGGCCGGCCGACCTTCGAGCGCTAGCAAGCTGAGGCTATGGCCGCTAGCTAGCTGAGGTTATGACGCCACAGTTCTGACCAACAGCGACACGAGGCCAGCAAATGTCGGAGAGACAGAGCGAGAGGAGAAGCCGCGGCTCCTCTGACCTGGTTGAGAGGTCTTGATGATGAAGAGTTCTCCAACTGGTGAGAATCGAGGCGGCGCGTTGCTGAAAATAAAGGCGATTTTGACCACAGCGGCGTCTGAAAAGCCGTCGGACAGCGCCGACACCCTGAGGGTCGAGCTGTCTCGTCTCGATGAGACGGAATTTAATACATTCTTGTCTGAGTAAGTAAGTAGAAAAGTGTCGATGTCCAGCCAGTTGTGGATTGTGTCGAATGATACTGAATATTATTGCACGGCAGAGGGGGCGGAGCCCACATCTGTAGTCCCAGTTCCTCCTCTAGCGCCCTTGAGCAAGGCAGCGACCCCCAAATCAGAGTAACAAAACAGGCAAGTTACCTTCTGCTTGTGTGGCGACTCTCTGGCAGCAGAGCAGCAGCTCCAGCAGGAAGATCCACGCCGCCCTGCGGCCCATGGTCCCGCCCTCTCTCTCCTCGGGTCGCCCGCCCCCCCTCCTCTTCCTCGCCCTTCGGCCGCGCTCCTTCTCTGGCAAGTCCCCCTTTTCCTGCCGTGCCGCTCTCCACCACTCATCAATTCCTTGCTCCTCGCTCGTCTTATCTGGAAGCGCACAGGTAGAAGCGAAATGACAAAGCGTGAGTCGCCGGGAGATAAAACACAACAAAACATTTGTCTTTCGGCGAGGCCGACGTTTTCACGGGGGCTGGGTGTGATGGAGGGAGGGATTTATCGGGGTTACTGGGGACCCGAGATTTGGAAATTTGCTGGGAGGACGCAGGATCTTGTCTGTCCAACCCCAACAGCTGCGTGAATAACAGGAAGTGCCAAACTTTTCAACAAAAAACACAAACTTCATGGCGTTGTAGGCCACAAACCACCCGACAGCATCAATTTCCTTCTAACATAACAAAAAAACAACAACAAACACTTGACCGCCAAAGTGAGATAGTTTGTCTTTAACTTGGATGCACAACTTACCAATACCTACACTTTTCCACGAGTGGGGACATTTTTGACCCCATTTAGACTTCTCAAAATATTGAGAATTTTCTCAAGATGAATGAAAACATAGATAAAGAAAATATTGCCTCATGTTAAAAACTTGTTTAACAGAAATATCTGGAATATGAATATATTAAAAATTGTGAAGAATAACAGCCCCTGGGCTCATTTTTGACCCCATATGTGCATCTAAGGGTTGAACCAGAAAATTAGCCACGACATCTAATCTAAACTTCCTCTTATACAAGTTGGCAGCAAACAACAACACGTTGCAGATGTCTGATGCGCGATAAAACCTCAACAACGCCGCTTTTTCCCCCCTTTCCCTTGTTTTAACTCTGAACTGTGATGTCACGCGTCCCTTAAGGTTGAAAATACTACAAAGTCCTGGTTAAATAATCGCTGCCTCGCGTCCATATGCATGGAAAGCAGCCGGCCCACACGCCGTATTTCAGCTAAATATAGCCGTGCTAACCGCGCTGTATAGTTTGAAGTGTTTTATCATATTTTATGAGGCTCTCCATGACTGGAGATAAAAGGGAGCAGCCACGCTGCACACACCCCATTAGACCTGATGGGACACTCAGCCGAGGGAAGTCTGTGTGTTGCCTTGCGTAATTGCGGCCCAGACGGGACGAGGGGAGCGGCGCCGCTGATTTACTGTCTGGTCGGGACGAAGGGAAATAATACGGCCGGCGTGAACGCCGCACAGTGATGCACCTGTGTGTGTGTGTGTGGTGGTGGGGAACGGCACTGGCCTGTGATTATCTGACAAAATAAGGCTGGGACAGCATGACTAATCGCCTCCAACACATGCTAGCGTGTGTGTTAGCGTGTGTGTGTGCCGCCTCGGGCTCGGCCCAAACTGCGGCTCCACGCCAAATCTGCCATTCCGGGGCAGCCAGTGTGTCTAATTGTGGTTTCCACCTGTCTGCGACACGGCAACACAACGGCTAATATGCTAAATAAATGGATAAATAAAGATAGAGACAAGCAGGACGTGAGCCGCGTTTGTAAGCTGTCTGTTGCACAGGGGAGGGGCGGCCATCTTTAAAGGGGGCGTGTTGGCGTCACGGCGCACCCTGCTGCTCCCAAAGTATTCTTTAAATAATGAGGGATGCTTGAACAAAGCATGTCCAAATTAGGAGGGAAAAAAAAGAACAGGGAGTCTGGCAGCTGCTCCTGGCCGCGCTCTGGATCGATGTGGTCGACCCCGAGGCGATGGCGTTTGGCCGGCCGTGAAGCGGCGAGCGTTTGTTATTCAGCTGTTTGGCGGACGAGAGGATGTTTGCCTCGGAGGGGAAGTGGTGGCGTCTGAGGCCAAGCGAGGAGCGAACACGTGGAGGTTCCTCCCAGGCCAACCGGAGGTTCCTCCCAGGCTAATTCCAGGCTTTGATTACAGGGCAAAACATGCTAGCTTAACGTTCTTGTAGTCGCTAGCTTGATGAAATGCTCCTCTTTGGACCTGTCTAAGCACCCTTGAGCAAAGCACTACACCCTCAGCTACCCTTCCGCCTAACAACCCAATGACCCTGCGCAACAATAGCAAATGAAACGACTCGAAAAGACGAGGAGTCAATCGGTCTGGCTGGCTGGGAATGAATGAATGCAGCAGGAGCCGATTTTCCCCCCATTGGAAATAATTCTGCATTCCTCTGATAGGAACACATGCACAACGCCCAGCGACGGCGTCGAGCCGCTCTCACAGAAAACGGTCAGCATCTGTGAACTTTTTCAGATTCATATGGCCGCCATCAATGAGAGATCTGCCTCCACTCATGTGCAGAAAAAAACATAAAAAGGGATTTTTTGGCATAAGCGTCCTGGATTCCATTCAGGCCAATAAACCTCCTGCACGAGCGGCGGCTTCTCCGGCCGCCATGACTTCTCCTCTAAATGAGGAGCAGAGCGGCGTAAAGGGGGTTCATCAGAGCAGCGCGATGCCAACGGGCCCTCGGTGCTTTGACCACCTGCTCCCACAAACCGGGAGCGGCCGCCGGCTTTACTGCTCCCGCAGATGGAGGCGGGATCTGGCCAGGCATGGGACGTTTCAGCCGACACACACTCGCACGCACTCGCACACACTCACATACCAAAGATCTGTCGGCGCACGCTAATAACCGAAGGGGGGAAAACTCAGACGAACGCCCGAGAATGAATGAAAGAAATGAATGAATCTTCACTTCGTGGAGCTCGTGTCAGGTTTTGCATGGCGAAGAAAAGTCGACCTAGCTTCACAGAGGCTGCGGGAATAGAGGGAGTTGAGTTAAAGCTTGACAAGTTAAGGTGTTAGGAAATTATTCCCCTGTTCGCTCATTCATTCATCCATTCATTGCTGCAGGAGGAGCCCCATGCGTCCCATTTACTGCGTTCCTCAAACGCATCACTCATATCGCTATTACTTTGCGCCTCCACGTGCGTGTGTGTGCGCGTGTTGCACTTGTCGCGACCGTTCACACACTGCCTCCCATCTCTTCTCTTTTACACACACCTAGATGCGCATAATTTACACTCCGGCAAAACTGCAGACACACACACACGCTCACAAACACACACACACACGAATAGTCGGAGCTACAAGTCTTACTGCGTGTCAGCGATTCCTTCCTAATGGCATTTTCCACCTCACCACCTCACAGGATGTATTAGCCCTGCAGGTGAGAGACTGGAACACTGAGGGGGCACTCACGCACACACACACACTCATTCACACACATACACACACTCACATATACACACACAGGCTGCACCAAGCGATACGTGATGACGCATATCTGTGGTGCATCAGGATGCATATATTATTGGACCACATGCCAGAGAGGACACATTGGCAATACACACACACACATGCATACACACTTGCATGCACACACACACACACACACCCTCAAACCCAGATTCCATGCTGGCAGTGTGCTCTGACTCAATAACACTCTGAAAAGCGAGAGGATGACAAGGAACAAGTCTATGCAGGGGGAAAAATCCAGCCTCCATTCAGCGTCTGCTGACACACACGCGCGCACACTGACACACAAACATGCAGACGCACACATGGCTGACAGACACACACAACAGGCGCGGAGAAAACGCTGCCTGATTATCATATTTGATATGTGACTTAAGATACCAAGAGATTTGTGGTTTGCAAACACCTGCGACTGAACTGAGATACAGAGATGCTCGTGTGTGTGCGCGTGTGTGCGCGTGTGTGTGGCAGGGGGTGTTAGCTGGTTGTCGTAACATGTTTATTTGCAAGCGTCTGAAGGTTTGGTGGTTGTTTTGGCCTGATTGCGTGTGTGTAACTGAGAGTGTGAGGCGTGGCGGCGAGGTGCCGGAATTGTACAGTAAGCAGCAGCAGTCAAAGCGTGAAAGAGAGAGAAAGAGAGAGAGAGAGGGAGAGAGAGAGAGAGAGAAAGAAGGAGAGAGAGGCAGCAGAGAGGTGTTTGGCCCGTCTCCAGCCTCGCAGCCGTAATGAGGCAGACGGGCAATTAAGAATCTGGAGCTGCTCGGCCGAGCGGTGCATTAAAGTGCAGTTACGGTGTGAAAGCGTCGCCGACTCGGGCAGCAGAGGCCAGCGGTCGTTTGTCACTCACCGTGCACAGACGCACACACTCCGCAGTGCCTCGCTCTCTCTCCAGCTGCTGAAAAGATGTGACGGTTGGCAGGCTTGGAGGGCCGAAATATCCTCTGCAAAGTTCATGTAAGTCCTGCACAACAAACAGCAAAAAAAAAATACAAAAAACACCAATAAGAAAAAGCCAAAGTCCAGAGTGGGGTTGTGCTCCGTTTAGAGTTGAGTACCAAAGCTACACACACGCAAGGATCGATATGTGTGTGTGCATGTACAGTTCGCGCATGTGTGTGTGTCTGTGTGTGTGTGTGTGTGTAAGAGAGGAGTTACATGTGCGGATGAATGTGGAAACAAATGAATGACATCAGGCTCTGCTGTGGTGTTGAAAAAAGTTTGGGA
>OMPJ01010062.1:0-27637 GCA_900312935.1 Carapus acus
GGCTGTCAAACGATGTGTTTTTTAAATTGCAATACATCCCTGAATTGCTGCGTTACTTGCAATTGATGATTTGTCTCAGTCTCTTTGTCTCTTTGCATTTCAAGAAATGTTCCAATTGACAATACATGTTGTTGTATTTTACAGAATTTACATTATTTTGGCTTCCTCAAAATACAGCATTAGCATGAGCAGCGGGGACAAATAATACCAAACTTTGATTGCAATTTAGCAATATGAGCTTTAAAATTGGCTTTGATTACTGCACGATTAACACTAATAAAACAGACAGCCCCAATATATACATTTTTACATGCTTACACACAGTCAAGAAATTTGTGCATTTAACCTTTGAAATATGAACACACACATAGAAACTCCATGCATTTAACACACCCAGCTATGGGCAGCCACTGGCCGCACCTGGGGACCACATGTTGGGGTTGTAATGCCCTCTTTAAGAGCACCTTGACGGTGCCAATGTGAAACTAGCCTCGACCGTGGACAGACCTGAGCGACTACCCTCCAGTCCCAAAAGCAAATTCTCACGGACTAAGATCCTGCTGCTGTAATATAGACCAGATGTGCCTTTTTTCTTGGTTACATCAAATCATGCCAGTGCAGTAGCTGGTCCTAAATGATAGTGCTTTTTGCCAGTATTGAAATGTCGTTTTGATAGCTGGCCTCATGGTGTTTGGTCTTGGATTTGGAGGTGTTGGAAAGTAGTAAGGGGGAAGTGAGGATAGCAATATATAGGGGTAGTTGGTCCAAATGACATACCTGTGAAGTTAAAGAGATTATTGACTTTTGACCAGTTTGTTAAACACAATGTTAGAGGGCAAGACAGGATGCCTGAAGAATGGAGGAGGAGTGAACTGATGCCACCATTTGATGAAAGGTGCGTTGTGTAGTGTTGTGGTAAGCGCAGTGATGCAAAATTAGGGATACCATGCCAGGTCCCATGGTGTAATGGTTAGCACACTGGACTTTGAATCCAGAAATCTGAGTTCACTTGTACTTTTCTGTGTTGGGGCAGTGGTGATATGCACCATTATAGCTTTAGTCCAAAAAATGGTACCATAATCCATACCATTTAGTGTACTGATGACTTACATCAAAGCTCAAGGGGACGTTTCATCGCGTTTGAGCTAGAGCAAATGTGTCAAACTCAAGGTCGGGGGGCCAAATGCGGCCTACGGCATCATTTCATGTGGCCTGCGAGCACTTCAGCGACTGCTTTAATGTGCCATCGGTGTCAATTTAAGAGGTGCAGGTTTCAACTGCAAGTGTAGAAATGAGAGTAGAGTGAAGGGGAGCACAAGAGAAAGGGTAAAACTGAAAGACGGAGATGAAGACGTTCAATAGATACAGCATGTGTCTCGGACTTTGTGTGTGGGAGCACGAAAGTGGTGTTGGGTTAATGACGACGCAATCCTAACATGAGCCACAAGCCACTAGAGGGCAGTCGTGATTTTCCTTTGAGTAATACAGCAAGGGGTGCAGCTCTCTTATAGTCGGCATTAACTACGTCTTAGTGTGATTACATCGGAAGATTGTTTCAGGTGTATCTACTCAAGATATTGTGTAATTATCCAGGTAAGCAGACTGGATTGGACTTTGCTTTGTGGGATAGAAATGCAAGAGGCATCCTGATATCTGTTATTGAGCCTATACAGTTCTCTGACCTCGCATGGCATATTTGAGGTTACACCTACAAATATGACATCAAACGGGCAGACTCAACCTAATTGCCCCACAAATAAATCACATTCTTCTCATCTGGAATGAAATTTTGCCCAATAGCTCAGCACTAGTGTCATTAACTAGTGCTAATAGCTAAAAACATGCAGTCTTACCTTTGCGCCCTTTGAGAAACGTCAAGTCTTTGACGTGCATAATTCCACAAGGAACACAGCAAGTTTGCACTGCACTCTGTACTTACGCTGGCATGTCTTGCCGTCGTCGAGGAGCCTGTATCCCTCCTTACACTGGCAGTGGTAGCCATTGAGCACACTTACACAGTCATGATCACAACTGTGGTTCCCAAAAGAACAGAAGTCAATCACTGTGGAGAGCAGCAAGACCACAATCAATGAGGTGAGGAGAGGCAGAATGTGTGGGTTTTACTTGTGTTACCTTTACCTTACTGTGCCTCGCTAATGGGGAAAGGTTGCTCAAGTACCATTAAAACAAAACTTGAGGTATTTTATACCTATTTTAGTCACTGCAACTAAATTGATCTGTAATTAGATTCCACAGAACTGGACTCAGTCAACATATCTTGTTTAATGATGAAAATAAACTCTTCAGACAAATAAGTGTGACATAACGATTTTTCCATATTTATGTGGCCCACTGCAACTCTAGTCATTATAAAAATCCATATGCACCATCGCTCATTCTAATGTTGTGCTCCATGTGTGTATGCACAAGGCTGTAGTCATTATTAGAGAGCGATGTTGTTCGCATGATAGGATAGAACATAGAATACATTAAAGCCATGTCGCATTCTTGTTCCTGACTGAAGTTGCAGATGATGTGGAGTCAACAACATAACCTCAAGACAGATCATCCACACAAAAACCATCCATTCAATCTTCTTTGTTGATGACTCTGCATGAGAGCTTAAGTATTATTGCCTAAAAATATCTTTGCACAAATATGCTCACAAGTAATTTGCTTCATACTGTATGTGATCATGTTAAACATGGCCCTTAGTCATGTAAAAACCTCCAACCATGACCATTCAATCATGCAAGAGATGTAAGTGTACATTGCAGTGCTGTTTTAACTATGAAACGTGTGGAGTTAAATGCTAAAAGTCTAAATTTATCTGTGTGTGTGTGACTAACTTGAGCAGGTCTTCTTGTCATCATTTAGTTGGTATCCTTTGTTGCAGTCACAGGTAAATGAACCAGGCGAGCTGATGCAGACTTGTTCACAGTCGTGCTTTCCCTCAGCACATAGATCAATAGCTAAAATGTTTGGAGATACGTAGGACATGCAAATGTAGAGCGGAAAACGAAGACACATTCAAGTTCATCACGAGCGTCACTCCTGTCTGTGTCACCTGAGCATGTTTTTTCGTCCTCGTTCAGTCTGTATCCAGGCAGACACAGGCAGTGATAGGACCCGGGGGAGCTCTCGCAGATGTGCTCGCAACCGTGGTCCGACTCCTGACACAGGTCCATACCTTCATCAAGACAGCTTCATCATTATGACGGACAAGATCATCATCTTCAATGTGATTTTCACTGCCCATGACCCAGAGATTTCTAGGCTTGAGTGGAATGATCCTCACCAATGTTGTTACAGTCCTATGGTGTACTCTAAATTTTGCTGTCCTATACCAATGGTTGGCAAAACCTTTCTGCCTGCAGGTGTGCAAACTATTTCTCTCAGCCGTTCTGAGTCCAAAAACCATATGGTGCAATATTTCAATGTGGTACTACTGCAACTGCTTATCCATCAAAATGACCAGCCCCCTCCTGGAGGTTGGACCTGCTCCTTATTTTTCTGTCTACAATTCCTATTGTAATTCCTTTTGTGGACTCACCACAGAGCTTATCTTGGAATTGGAGTCCAAACTGATGTATCAGATCGAATGACTCAACCAAAAAGACGTGATCTTCGAAGGGTGGGGAGGCCATGGCCCTTAAAGAGGTCATATCCGCTCTGGCCACACCCACAGCGTAGATCTCAATGCCTTTCTCTCGGGCCTCTGCGGCAACCTCTGCCACCCGGTCCTGAGGACGTCCGTCAGTGACGATGACAGCCACATTTGGCACCTGACGGGTTAGAGTTGAAATCACACCTATGTCGGGATTATTTTGTTTCTCCCTAAAGGTTGTGAGTCAGTTGAAGTAGTGCTTAAAGTAATCAGAATGAAAATAAAAATCCCAAATCAACGAGGAGGAGGCACTATTCCTCACCTTGGGTCTGTCTCCCTCCTCAGCAGTGAAGGCTAGATTCATCATATATTTTATGGCGAGCCCTGTCATAGTACCCTGAGCAAGGGGTATGATCTGATTGATGCCTTTCACCATTGTCTCCAAATTTCCATGAGTCTTCAGTGAGAACTCGGTGCGGACCTGTGATGATTAATAAAGGGGTCAAGCATTGCATCATCATACACAATAAGTGTTTATAGGCCAGGAAAATGACGATGTGCACCCACCTGGCTAGAATATTGAACCACACCCACTCTGGTGGTATTGAGACCAATGTCCAGGGTGTTGAGGATGTCAATCATAAACTTTCTCATTGTCTCAAACTCATGTGGCCTCACACTGCGAGAGCTGTCAATGAGAAAGACCAGGTCCACTGGACCAGACTTGCATTTCTGGTCAGGAGCTGGAAAAAAAGGGGCGTTGGTCAGCTCAATCGACATGTGGTTGAAAAAGAATGGTCAAGGGAACGCTATCCTTTCCGTGGGACACGATATCTATGTCGAAATGTTATCTATGTTTGATGTCTTAGTTTTGCTTGGAAGAAGAAGATACAAATACTACTACTGCAGGCTGAATGAGCTCCTGCATAACACTGTGTTTCCATGACTAACCACACACCAAATAGTCTTGCCCCTGTTTTCCCTCAAGCTTTTAGTCATCCTTTGAGTTTCAAAAACACGAGAACTGTTGAGGAACACCAACATTATTAGAAAAAAGAAATTGTTTGACCCTTCAGTCTCAGGAAGAGCAAACATGTTCTTGCTCCCTCGTTTTTGCTATCGATCAAATCCTGTCAGACTGACCAGCTTTTGGCCTGGCGGTGGTGATGACAGCCAAAGTCAGCAGGATGAACACACACAATTGTCTCATCCTTTTCCTCTTCTTCTCGATGACGTTGAAACAGTTTAACAGATGCCCCTGTCAGTACTGGAGCAGACTTCAGCTGGAGATGAATCGACCTAAGGGAAAATGCCAGTGGCAGTGACAACAGAAGAAATAATGTGGTAATCATGGCAGAGTGATGCATTGCCGAGCTGTCTTGTTGCCTTTATCTTCCTTTCTTTACATTGGAAAGGATGTCGATGAGCAACAAAGAATCCATAAACTTTTACAACATTTACTTTTTAACATTTAGCTCTCATTTGATTGATCACAATTTGATATCAAATACTTCAAAAAGCTGTATAAAACTGTTGGATAATGCAACTTAACAACATGTGAAAGTGAGGAAGTGCACACAGGAGCATGCCCGGTGGAGATAGTGACATTAACATATGCGTGACACTCCTGCCTATTTGTTAGTGTGTTTCAAACTCATGGCAAAGCTACAAAGCCATTAACACACATCGGATGTTGTGGATCATCTCATTCTGATTTTGAAAACACACACACACCCAAACACTGTTAGAAGCACACAACTGTCCTGAACTGCCTCTCCAGGAAGCCGACAGGCTTTGTGTTCAAGCAGTAAAATAAAAGCATGCTGACATGGATACTGTCTTAAAAATGTTATTGTTCAGGATTCCAAAGTGTTGAATCAAAGCAAGAATGACCTCTACTGGTCATTCAGGGTTTATGAGTGCACCATACCCGGGCAGACCCCGTTGGAGATCCGGGCAGACCCTGTGGTCATCCGCTGACTCAGGTCAACACCAAGCCAACCACAATGATCCTTTTCTCCTCTCCTGTCTGTTTGTCTCGTTGTCTGTCTTCATAACTCTCTTTCTCTTGGCCTGCGCACCTTCCCTCATTGCTTGGAATGTCAGACACAAATATGTGGGCCCATTGCTCAAGTGGGTAATGAGACAGTAAAATATTCAGAATTTCTATTTTTCCCTCCAAGAATCGATAAAACGCGTTCCATTTACCTAAGTCCCGCTTTGGTTTCACCACAGTCTATTTATTTGCAATGTTTCCCGGTGATCGAAGGAAGTTGATGTGGCAGATCTGTGTGGCAGAGTGCTCGCTACGCTGCAGTGTTGGTCATGGTTTGTCCTCAAATAAAGGACTGTATTGTCCCAGACTTCAAACGAAAAACCATCTGTTCCCGTGCTTTCTAACCAACATCCCTCACTGTCAGATGAGCTCTTTCCGGAATACCATGTAAGAAGTGGTGCTTTTTTTAGAAAGTAGGAATTTCAAGTTATCCCTGGCTTACCAACTGGCAGGCGAATGCAGACAGAACTGTTTCGGTTCGCTCTTCAACAAGGTGGCCTCTGATATAAAGTTGTACGATTGTGTCCACACCATTGATAACATTCTAAAAAATCCTTCAAGCCACATCATCTACATTTCTGCTGGCGTTATCAGCACAGCTGTGTTGTTATGAATGAAAATCAATATCGTCTCCAGTCGATCTTCTCTCTGGAATGGCAATAAAAAGCTGAAGCACTAAAAGCATCTCTCATAAGGACAAGATAATTCAAAACCTGCAGACATGGGAAACTGCATAATGTATCAATACTGCATGCAGAAAAATGTAGTTGTCAAGAGGAAGCAATTATTACCGATCTTAAAACTAAATCTAATTTTGCAGCTATGCACAAGTCCATGACTGTACATTTCTTCTGTAATTTCTTCTTCTGCACCATGGGATATTACCGTGAACCATAGGGCTGTTTGTGAGATACCTGTGTGTGTGTGTGTGTCTGTTATGAAGGACAAAGAACTCTTAGTATACCTCTCTGTGCCTAAACTGCAGCAACCTACACAACCCCCACCCTTGCCTCCATCTCTCTCTCATTTCAACTACCTCCAACACATACACGCATTTTTGCACATTTCTGCAGTAGGCAGACTGAAATGTGCTCTACAGCTATTCACAAAGTACTGCATAAAACTGGCTGTCCACAATTTTACAACTTTTTTTCAAAATAAGTAGTTGTGTAAATAGTTTGAGGTGATATTCTGTATGTATTACACATTCTTTAGCGACATTTCAAGCTTACGCTGTGCTGTTTTGCAGTCGTAGTGGAACATAGATATTTAGAGATGACATCTAAATAAAAAGTGAATGATGATCAGTGCTGATGAGAGGAATTAGATATCACAGGTCATTTTGCCACTATTTGTTCATAACACTGCATGATATGTCGAAACAACAACTCGACCTTGGCAGTCTGTTGGTCTGTGTTTTGTTTGTGCAGAGTGAACATCGGGAAAAGATGCTAATGAGCGTTCCAGATTTTGAATGCTGTATCCCCACTTGAGTTTGACCCTCGTAGACCCATCCATCAACTTCAAGTCTGAGCACAACATACAATTGTCATGTATGATGAGCTAAAAAGAAAAAAGTAATGGTATTTTGCATGCTGAGTTCGATTTAAGAGTGTTTACAATTAGGGATGTCTGATATTGGCTTTTTTGCCGATATCCGATATGCAGATATTGTCCAACTCTCAATTCACCGATACCGATAACAGCCGATACCGATATGTGCGCCGGTAAACGCTTCAGGAGCGCATTGGCACTATTTCGGTGTAACGCAAGAATTATTTTATTTTTATTGGTTTTCATTTTATTTATTTATCTAAAGCAAAAAAATCTGATACCGATATTACATTTTTATGCTAATATCGGGACGATAATATCGGTGGGCCGATATTATCGGAATCGGACATCTCTATTTACAATACATTAGAGTTTGAAGAAAAATAACAGTGCTTATGATTCACAACTTATTTTGGTCCTCAGTCTGACCCTACAAGCACTTTTTTAAAGCCACGAGAATGTTCTCTATGATTTGATTCACACTAAAACTCTAAATATTTTTACTCTTCAGATCCACTTTTTCAAAGTACATTATGTTGTTTTCAAAAAATGTTCAAAGCAAAGAAAAAATGTGACTGTAGGTTTAAGCCAGGGATACTCTCATTTTTAAAGAAAAAGAAAATCCCTTTAGTTTCAGTGCTACTTGTAAAATAATATTACAGGTAGTATTTCTGTCCTATCAACTGTACAAGCAGTGATGTTGATGTTTGATTACAGGTGTCCATTTATGATTACAGAGTCCCACAGTGTGTTTTATTGAATTTGCACCCAAGTAATCATAGCAGGTAGCACACTGTGTCTACATCTGTTCAGACTGTTCTGTCTCCTCTGAGTACATAGGGGTGGTGTGGGACAGATGTTAAAATGACTTCTAGACCAGACGGGCTTGATCCCCAAGCATATGAACTGCTTTAATGAATATCCCATCCATTAACATTAATTTTCTAAGCATGTGTGTCATGTACTTCAGCAGGATGTGCCCTCTCATGAGTAAGTGTATTCCAGCATTGTCTCAAGAGGATACAACATTCCATTCTTTATGGTGTGACAATGCCTGTGAGAATTTTACAAAAATTGTATGAAAATGAAATTTGGCAGAATTACTGAGTGCAACAACAGCAGTTTTCTTTCATCTTTAATGTTTGACGGTGAGAGAGGCGTGCATGAGAAACCGGCGGTCCCGCAACAGGTGATTATCTCCCTTTCCACACAAATGTACACATTTACACAACAAGCGCGGTGAGCAGATAGGGGCTCCTGAATGGCTTGCAAACATGCACAGCCAGTGCCGAACATTGACGCGCACGAGTACAAATATTTCAACAGCTTTGGCAGCTCTCAATCTTTCTTGGTGGTTGTAGATGGTGGGTGGTTCAATTGGAGGAGCAAATGTTGTGATACTGCCTAGTTAAGCTGTGTGACTTTGAACTGCGTGTGACATGTTTGTATAAAAGGATCTTTAATTTCAGCCAAGATGGAATAACCAGAGGAAGTAAAGAGCAGGACAGCTTGGTTTCAGGTTAGCTCTGCAAAACAGTAGGTGAGTGTTCCAACTACTGCTCCTCACTGTTATCATAATCTTATCATGTTCTGTGATTTGTTTTATCGCTAAATATATCTAAAGCTAAAGAGATGTCCGATATTATCGGCCCACCGATATCATCATATTACCCGATATTAGCACAAAAATGTAATATTGGTATCAAATTTTTTGGCTTTAAAACCGATAAAATAAAAACTGTTAAAAATAAAATAATGCTTGCGTTACACCGAAATAGTGCCTAAGCGCTCCTGAAGCGTTTACGGGCGCACATATCGGTATCGGCTGATATCGGTAAATTGAGAGTCAGACAATATCGGCATATCGGATATCGGCAAAAAAGCCAATATCGGACATCCCTACTAAAGAGGTCTGTCCAATCATGCATATAAATATGCGTGGGTCTGTGTATGCGTGTATATGTACAAACAGTATATGTGTGCATGTGTATAGATGTGTACGTTGTATATATGTGTGTGTGTGTGTATGTATGTAAATATACACATCGCAGCTATAACTTTGGAGTAGACATTAACTCGACTTCAAACCAATCTAGTCTGCTTTAAAATAAACTGCACCCTGCATTGAGAGAATCATTATGAAAGACTGTTAAAGGAATTTGGTAAGAATTACATTACATTGTTGATATGGACTTAAAAATGTCTCAAAGTGTAAAGCAATGGGGTTATGAACGTGATTAACTGTGATCAACGACAGCAAGTCAAAGATTAATCGCAATATTAGATGTTTATAAAGGGAAGTCCCATAGGATAGCGTGGCAAACTACTTGTCTCTCTAGAGCTACAACGCCACCAACTGAATGGTTAAGTTTCCTGGATCATCTGTGATTAGGAAACTGTTTGTATTAATCGTTCAATGAAAGGTTTATCATCAAAATACTTAATTTTAGAAAGTTTGGTTTTAGAAAGTACAGGGCCCAACCCATATTCAAAGGTTAATTTCAACCAAGTATCAAAGAAATTGTTTCTCTTCAAATTGAGCAATAAATCAGTCATTCACTCAATAAATCCATTATTTAACAATCAATTACTCAATTCATTAATCTCTTCATATAGGTGGCGAAAAGCAGTGAAAAAAGGCAAGGTGGCGATGGACCAGACAGACCCTGATTTTTAACCCCACCAGAGCACCTGTTATGGATAACTCGGACATTGTGGACGAAGGCAGTGAAGGTGGGAAGAGGATTATTCTTATCTTATTTGTTTACAGAGATTTGTGTTTTGTATTGTTTTTTTGACTGACCGAGGATACACTCACAGCAAAGCGTCGATTGTTCAATCATGTGAAACTCACCAGAAACGTCATCTACCTTTTGGATTCCTTACTGAGCATTGTTTGGATTGGGTCTCAAAGTGACATAAGACGCTAAAATCTAGTCTACTTTTAAAATTGGGAAAGTCCAATCTTAACAAAATTACAGACATGAGGGTTATTGCAAGAAAAACATTTAAGTGACAAATGAATCTCTCTGTGGCCCCGCTAAACATCCAGTGACCTCTCAGGGTCGGGTCGTGACCCCCACACTGAGAAATAGTGTCAGGTGCCAGTGGATGACATTTCACACTGTTGACATGTGTTGTGTGAATGTTTCAACAGCTCAATTTACACCCACTTCAGTCTCTATTTCAACAAGCATGGCATTACAATTTGTACTCGGTACTTAGAATCACATGTATGTTCACACTGCATCGGCACAAACGATCTGCAATGCCGGAGAGAGACATATGATGGAAGTCCAGACAATCATGCCATTCTTATGATATCCAAACTGTAGTTCACCAGAAAATAGGGGTCCTGATTGCAAGGCATTCCTCCTGCAGAGTGCTTATAATGGGAAATACCAAGAGACAACGATAGGAAGTAGGGATGTCCGATATTAGCTTTTTTGCCGATATGCCGATATTGTCCAACTCTCAATTTACCGATACCGATAACAGCTGATACTGATATGTGCGCCGGTAAACGCTTCAGGAGCACATAGGCACTATTTCAGTGTAACGCAAGCATTATTGTATTTTTATCGATTTTTATTTTATTTTTTAGAGCAAAAAAAAAAAAATCTGATACCGATATCACATTTTCATGCTAATATCGGGCCGATAATATCGATGGGCCGATATTATCGGACATCTCTAATAGGAAGTGATGTGTACCGGTACTCCATTTGGCGAGAAGAAAAAACAGCTAACGGCACAAATCCAAAGATGGCTGCCTGCCTCACCTGCTGCTCATACTAAGTGGCTCCTGGTGAACAATCAGTTAGGACTGAACACCAAAGAAAAAAACAGAGACAACATAAGTTTAGTCTAACTTTGGATTTCTGGATCTGGATTGGGTTTCTGATTTCGGTCCCGGCCAATACTTGAGACATGTTAGCCTCTTCTTTGTGCGTTTTTTTTCTTGCCTGCCTGATCTTACCACCCAAAACACCAGCTCTAATTGTCAAGATGGTTTGGTACAGTCTCTAATGGGGATGTCCGATATTGGCTTTTTTGCCGATATCCGATATGCCGATATTGTCCAACTCTCAATTTACCGATACCAGCCGATACCGCTATGTGCGCCGGCAAACACTTCAGGAGTGCATAGGCACTGTTTCAGTTTAACGCAAGCATTATTGTATTTTTATCAGTTTTTATTTTATCGGTTTTAAAGCAAAAAAATCCGATACCGATATTACATTTTTATGCTAATATTGGGCCGATATTAGCATCGCTATTAGCATCGGTGGGCCGATATTATCGGACATCTCTACTCTCTAAGTGCTGTGTGAAAGTCAACCAAAGCAAAAAAATTGGGGGGTGGGCAGGTATTTGTGAGTGACAGTCCGAAGAGAGAGAACATCTCAGCACAGAGATGGAAGACCTCATGCTCATACACCCCACACACACTGAAAGAGGAGGGAGGTGGCGGAGAGGACAGAGAGAAGAGGTGAAGAGCGCAGTGAGACAGGTAGAGAGTAGTTGGTACAGAAGGCGGCCTGAGGTTTTGAGCGACAGCTGGAGCTCACACTGAGATGAGGACTCAGCATTTATAGTTAGTGGCTTTCAATTGGAAGCAGATGTTGCCTGTGCTACTAGTGGCACACAGGCAGGCATACAGACAGGCAAGCACACACACACGCACACACACACGCACACACACGCTTCCTGTCTTGCTGCTTGTTCTTCTGTGTAACCGATTGTCTGCACTGTTGTCTCACAAATACCTACCTGTGGGTCTATTTTGGTGCGTGTCTCTCGGCTGTCCACCTCACATCGATCCCTTTGCACAACTGCCTCATTCACTTGTCTCACTCCCCTTCTGTCCCCCTGTCTGACACCTTGTCTGTCTTTCACTGACTGTCTGCCTGCTTGTCTCACAGACTTCCTGCTTGTCTGATAAGATGTCCTCTTATATAACTTGGTACTTTAATGTCTCATTTTGTACCGACCTGTTTTAACTGACCTTGTGCGTGTCTTAATAACTTGTCCACCCACTGTAAACTTGATGTCTGCTTGTCCCAGGTGTGCAAATACTTCCTCGCAGTTTGCTAGTCTAGCCTGACATGATTTCTTTTTGCCTGTATCACTAACGGTGTCCTTGTCTGTCCCACTAAAGGACGGTTATCATTGTCTGCCTGTGCATTTTACCATCAACCTTCACTTTACAGTCTGTATTCCTGAATGAGACAAGTTCCCCGCCTGCCCAACTTGAAGTCCATCTGTGTTTAATTTCCTCTTTGTCTTACTGTCGGTCTTACTGTCTCTCATGCGTGCCCACAGCTATGCCCACCCCTCTCTCTATCTCGGCTCTTGGAGTCGCGTCTGTCTCCCTGTCTCTGCCTGCCTGTCCATGAGCGTGTGTATGGAGTGACCACCAGGCAATCAGTGTGAACCCAGAGCCTCCCTTTCTCTTTCTCACTCCTCTCCCTCATTCTGTCCATCTGTTTTATCCTATATATTCCTTCAGACACAGACACACACAGGCACGCACTTCAAATACACAGTTTCTAGACAAAACACTCTCTCAGACCAGTTTAATGTGATGGCTTAGTGGGGTTTACTGACACTATAAATCAATGCAACAGCTGGAGCCACTGATGTGGACCACATGCTGACCATGTAATTTGTAGTACATTTGTAATACATCACAGTAGGAGCATATTTTCATTTTATTCCCACTGAACAAATTGAATTACCTCAAATAAAATGAGCAAAGTCCAGATGTTACACGATAATTGTAAGTTGGGTTGCACACTTTTGTATTGAACTTGGACACGGTGTGTCTTGTTTATATGTAAGAACTAGAAAGTCTGTGTTAGAACCCTCTCTCCAAGTAAACAAACAATAGTTTTGATGTAAATTCATGGTGTCTCTCCTCTCCTGACTTGTCCTGTCAGTGATATCTGGACAACACGTAGCCGTCCCGTCCCTCCTCCATCCCCTGTCCCCACAAGCTGCCAGTCCGCTGACTCACCTTGGTACACTTCTTTCCGGAGGAGACGCGCCGGGGACCGTCGGATGGGACAGGTGAGCAGGACAGGCAGTTGGGACGCGGGACAGTCCGAGACAAAACGCCGCAAGTGTGCCGTTTAAACCGCCGTACGACGCGGTGACTTTGGTCGCAGGTTATCCCAAACTTATTTTCCCGCCTTGGGGCAGCGTAAACAATGGCGTCGTGAACGTGAGGGCGGTGAGAGGCTGTCTTGCGTTTCTCCCTCTGTTACCTTCTCTCGGTTTTTCTCTCACTGGTGGTGGACTGAGGTTGAGGAGGGATGGTGTGTCGCTTCTCAGGTTCAAATGTTTGGGGAGGCAAAGACCCCACCCCCGCTTTGAAACATGAACAAGTGGAAGTTAGGCACTTTTAGCGCTCGGGGGACGATAAAATTTGGTTCCCCTGGGATGGGTTGAATGCGGAGACTAGCTTTAGTGGCACAGTAGTGTTTCTACGTGACTAAAAAGGAATTACTTGTTATACTCTACCAAATGAAACATTTACAATGCAGGTGTTCTGGTGCAGACTAATTACTGTACACTGCAGCACCAAATTGTTGCCACCTAATTTTAAGTATAGCGAATAGTCATTGATTAAGATGTAATGTCAGCTAGCGCAGCGGAAACATGGTGGGCCAACACTCCTTTTTTGAAACTGAGGCATAAGGTGCACGTCAAATTGATTTGGCCACTTGAACCTTTAACCTTTTGCACCTTTAGTGAGAATGATATGGCCAGAAGCATGACCACACAGTCATCATTGATGATTCAAGGATCATTTGAGAAAGGGCTAATTATACCCTCCAAGTTCTACCACCATCACAACAACTTCAACAACCCCATAACTAGTGTGTTTGGAGGTGAAAGTGCATTCCTCCACCCATCCCCCATCTTCCTTTTAGTCTAGTTTGTGTTGTGAGTGTGAAATACCAGAAGGTCTGAGCTCCTGGCACACTGACCCTTCACCTCTGAAGAGGAGAGAGTCTAATTTTGACAACTGCTGGCACCAAGGTGACCACACACACACAAGATGAGGGCAAACATTAAGGTGCATTCATAGCGAGCACCGGGGTTTGGAAACACTCAGGTTTGTGAAGGGATTTTTCTTTTCATCTAGTCTCCAGTAGCTAATCATCATCCAAAGTTAGAATGCCTTACCAAGGACATTACATAATCAGTGATTAAAATGAAGTATTGGTGTATTACTTTCATTACACTGGATGCTCGTTCCTTGTGTGTCCATGACCAATGGCGCCCCTCGTCGATCAGCGGGTTGGATCCAGGGTTCCAAGTCTGTCATTCGCTGGCATTGACTGGGGAGCCGAGGAGAGAGGCCGCTGAGGACCAGAGCATCATCATTCTTCATGCAAAGGTTGCGCAGAAGTCTTATGGCAATGAAAAACGGTATGATGACTCCTCTCTTTAGCAACTCAGTGTCAAGCTCACTGCTATTAAGTTTGGGATATTTCACCTAAATCATGACAAAATATCCCAGAACTTGTCAGGAGTGAAAACATGATGGGATACCTCATATCATCTTATCTCAAAAAATAATCGGTCTGATAATGGTTGTGTTATTTATCAACTGGAATTAATGTTTTGTGTGTTTTTTCACATTTGCTGACAGATTTTTCTGCCCACCCCCCTGTGTTTACATTTGTGGTCGTGGGTGGAGACTTATGCAGGATCATCTCAATGGTAAAACAATAAAAGATATGTCACAGTATTTGTATTTGGCTCCATTGTTGATGTGTCTTTCTCTTTCTCCCTCTAGCTGCTGGTTATGGAGACTACGTGTATCAATTGTGCGGCTACATGTGTCTGGACAGCTCTAGCCAGTCACAATCGGATATATTCAAATTGGTCTTTGATGAACAACCAAACTCAAGGGTGAGGGATGTGTACATTTCCATGTTAGTTTTCACAGGGTATACACACACACACACACGCAAACGCAACGTAGCTTTAGTGAACAGAATGAACAGAATTCATTGTCAATGTCTGGGGAACACATGGACACTCGCTTCTACCATCTGAACATTTGAGTGTTGCACAAATGTGAGTGAGGTACTCAAAGTACCATTGACAACTATCTTATTACAGTAACTATTTCTGGCCAGTAGGTGGCAGAACAATGAAACCAGCCGCCACAAGGTCAAGTCAAGTCAATTTAATTTGTCAATTCTTAATATGATGTAGCTCCTCTGCTGATCTTCTGCTGATGGCAGAATAATCACGAAAATCACGAAACCTTTTTTTCCCCCCATTTTTTGGAGATGACACACAAGACACCCAGAATACTATTTGGAAGCCATTGTAGCCAAGCTGCCACACATGACGATAGATGGCCTCTGTTTTTCAGCAGTGTCTCATGAGCACAATAACAGCTGCTCCTGTAACATTGTGAGCTAGTGGTTGTTGTGAGTTTACAAGACAGAGACATCTGTTGATAAATTAGGATGCAGAAGTAAGCAGCAACAGTCCACCAGACCACCAGTCCTGCAAATGCACTCCATATGCTTACAGGCTTCTGTATCACTCCTTGATGGAAATCACACAGTGGCAGAGGTTTATGACTTTCTCTCTGTCCCTCCCTCCCTCTGTCTGTCTTCATGTCTCAACAGATGTTTGCCTCTGCTAAGTCCCTGTACATCTCCGATCAGGATAAGAGGAAACACTTCCGTCTCCTGCTACGACTCTTCTTGGGTAACAGGCAGGAAATGGGTTCATTCCAGAGCAAGATGATCAAAGTCATCTCAAAACCCTCTCAGAAGAGACAGTCGATGAAGAATGCCGACTGTGAGTGCAGTATCTCATGCTGGGCAGAGGCTTTTATTGTGACGCATTATGTATCAAGACAGGCAGAGGGTCAGTTTGCCACAGGAATCTATAACGTTCACTAATTCAGATATACAGATGTTGGCATACACATGCACACACTCATGAGAGAGACTGTCTGTGGCTGACAGCCCAGCTGACAGATCAGGTGATGTTTGATCACAACTTTCTGCGGGGGAATAACTCACCCACTCTAACCCTCTATATGAGAGTTTTCCATTATTACCCCCATTTTCATTATTAGCAGTATTATGATTACTATTGTTATCACTAGGAGCTGTTGTTATCGATAATGTTTTGGTTGTTGTTGGTCTGCCCTCATTTATTATCATTTATTATAGATGTCGTGATATGTACCAGGTGGGGTCTGTTATCATGAGCTGTTGTGTGTATCTATGTCTCCCCGTGTGTGTATCAGTGTGTATTTCTTCGTGCTCCAGAGTGGCTCTGTTCAACCGTTTGCGCTCACAGACCGTCAGCACTCGGTACCTATCAGTGGATCGAGGGGCCTTCACAGCCAGTGCCCGCCAGTGGACAGCATTCACCATCACCCTGGGTAACTGTGTGACTGTGTATGTGTGTATTCATGATGCAAATTACTTATTGCTCACGCACAATATGCCACAAATCTATGCCAAACATATCTACAGAGTCAAAGATGTTAAAACCGCCGACCTCATATTCAAATACCTTCGAGTGCATGAGTTCATATTTTGGTCAAAGACACCTGAAGACACAGGCACAAAGAGTAGCCACACAACCGTACAGTATAAATACAGCTACTGTCTAAGTAGCCTCTCACTCAAATTTCCTCTCACCCGACTGGAAAATCTTACCTAAAAAGTCTGTGAAGTTATTTGTTTAACACAGTGTCTGGTGTGCATGGACCTCCCACCGTCAAAACCTAAACATCACCAGAAGCTGCCATCTGCTCTCTTTCCTCTCTGCTTTTGCCCACATGTGTACCGACATGTACACACACGCGTGCGTCAGAAATGAGAGAAATACTTTGCTTATATTTGTAAGGGTTTCTGTTAATTCATGTCGAGATAGCTAAAAAGAAAAAATTTGTGTGTGCATGTCTAGTGGAAGACCAGCGTGCTGACCAAGGTGATTTTCTGCTGAGTGAAGGCTACATCTGCTATGGCTCAGTGGTTCAGTTAGTTTGCACTGAATCTGGAATAACACTGCCACCAATGGTAACACTAACACAGACACATCAGACGATTTACCCCAGTATTCAAGCACAGTACATTAAAAACTGAAATTGAAATTCAATTGCATTTTCTGACACTCATATTAAATGAGATTGAGCATGGAAGTGAATCATGCAGTAATGGATCACAACCAGGTCAAGGCGCATTTAGGCGCATGTTAACCATGTGCCACATCACCTGAAATTCATTGTTTTTGTATTGTATTCATTGTTTGTTGTCGTTTTAATGTGATCACGATAAGTAAGTAAGTAATCGATTAGTATTAAGGTAAAAAGTTCCAGCAATTTACGTGCGAAGTGTGATTGCACAATACATGTTCAACCTAAAGTTTTGTCATTGTTGATAATTATCAAAACCCAAATTATACTTACTTTCAATGAAAATGATTTCTGTTTCAAAGTGGAAAATGTTCTGTATTTACACTGATCAGTTAAAGATAACATAAGCTGTCTTACGTTCTGTCTTACGTCTATTTGACATTTCTGACTTCACCTTTGATTTGTATACTTACCACTCATTAGTTGGTGTTTTTCAAACTCAGTGTAAACATCTTAGAAATCCAGTAAAACCACTTTTGTGCCATAATGTTCATGTTTTGCTGTGATGATATATACTGTAGCTCAAGCACAATTACACCCACAAGCACTGTGCATGTTTTGTTTTGTTTTTTTTACCTCTGATCTACTGGACTTCAGAATCTTCATTGTCACTCATTGCTACTGTACAGTAAAAGGTTTTGCACAGCATCATGTTGCCAATGGTAACCTGTCCGTGTGCTGATGTTATGGCAGCGCATGTCAGCAATATTTTCATTTACATTGCCAGAAATCATCTAAGCACCTTTGAAGAGTGTTAATAGTGTTAGGAAAATCATGCAAATTATGAAATACATTATACAATTTATAATCTTAAGTATAACTTTCATAAGCAACCTGGTAAAAAGCAATATTCATGGAGTGATAAGTCATTCCCTCAGCAAAAAAAACAAACAAAAAAACTGTTGTGGTCAGTGCAGCTATGTTGAAATAAACATGTCATGTTTTTGGATTATAGCTGTCCAATTTATCTTACATTTCAACAAGATTACCTGTGAGTGAGAGTTTGATCACCACTCTAATCCTGTAAATGACAGATGTGTGTCGACGCAGGCGTTACATAACCCCCTTATCCCCCCAAGTGCTGTTATTGTTCCTCATGTCCTTCAGCATAGAGTAAAATTACACTGACAAACCCCTCAGCTAAACGCCTCATAATTTTCAGGTAGAGCCCTCCACCACACCTCCGAAATTGCTGTCATAACATCCAGAGCAGCTGCTTTGTTGGTAGATGAAAAAGGGATTTCTGGACGCTCCATGTCTGTATGTTGATCTAGCTGAGACATATGTGTTTGAAGAAAGTGAAGGATCGCATATCGCTGAGTTGCTGGTGTGTCTTGTTTTATGTCTGGTTATTTGGTTGTGGTTTGCGTTCAGGGTCTTGAGAGGTGTAGGTAGATTGATGGGCAGAAACATGACCACATCAGCTGCTGCAAGCAACATAAGTGTGAGAATGACGTAGGTTCATATTCTGTTAGGGCCGCACAAGTATGGTGGGTGGTAATTTGGTTTCATGTTGTCTCTCTTGTTTTTCTAAGACTACAAGTGCCAGCATTGATACAAAATTCCAACACCGGTGCTGTTTTGTGGTGTTTGTCTTAGCAGTGTCCATGGTTGTTTTGTTTGCCTCTAAGAGCCATGGGGATTTTAGTATTTCACTCACATTGATCTTCTCTATAATGACATGAGCACAAAAAGACAGTCACTTTGTCAAGCACCAATGTGACTGCACAGACTAGATTAAAAGAGCTGATTACAGTACTTGCTTACTAGTTTGTTTGTTTGTTTAATATCGCAATGCCTTGGTAGTCTTGAATGTATTAGTGCTGGGTTGGTTAGAGATCAAAACATGAACCCTTCAGCAGACCCATTTGCATTGTATTACAAGTAGCTTTTTTTCCCAGGTGATAAGAAAAGTCAACAAGCAGCATGCTGTCTTAGATGTGGATGAGCCCGTTTCTCAGCTACACAAATGTGCCTTCCAGTTCAGAGACAATCCAAATTCCTTCCTCTGCCTCTCCAACGATACCATTATACAGTATCAGGTGGGGCTACGTGTGACCACATTCACACAACACATATTTGTGATTGTTCCCAATACACTTATCTACTCTTCATTCCTGCATTTAGGCTCCAGCCAGTAGCCGGGACACGAACAAGGTAGTGCTGATCGATGGGTCCTGTTGGACCATCATTGGAGTTGAAGTAGTGAACTTCACCTTTAATCAGGAACCAGCTGGCATTCAGATGCCAGTTAGTCCTTTTCCTGTTATCACTGGTTTAGAGGTGAGTTACTCACCCTCATGCCTGCACATGAGAAAGAATGTGTTATGTTAAGATATTTCATCCTGAAATTCATGAAATGACCTGGAGGATAGATCTGGAATTTGTAGGGTCACTGTCTCAGTAGTAATACTTATGCAGGGGCAGAATGAAGAGGTGTTATCACTTGTGTGGAACTATGTGTATGATCCCTGCAGATAAATGGCGGAGGACACGTTGCAATGTTGGAGGTGCACGGCGAGAATTTCAGCCCCCACCTTAAAGTCTGGTTCGGCAGCAGTGAGGCGGAGACCATGTTCAAGTGAGCTGCCATTCAACAAAATATGTAAAGTGATTTTAGAGAGAAGATCACAGTGTAAAACCAGATGGTGCAACGTCTGTGCCAGACTGATCCTCAAAAGAGGAAAATGTCAAAGTATCTTTCGTCGTGGCACCAAACCTCTAAGTGCTCCCTTGGCACCTTTGTGAGCAGATCACTGCTCCTTGAATGGTGAGAATGGATGATAATGCTAATTGATGATTTCCCTCTGAGATTAGCAGTTTCACAATTTCTTGAAAAATTTTGAGGCCCTAGTAACACTTCCCATGACAAGGGAAGGTTCATTTTCAGGTGAGGTGATAAGTTCATCTCTTATTTACCAAAGCATAGATAGATACTGCATGTGCTTGGCCTGCATAGCAAAGTGATGCAGAATAAATAGGACAGAAACATAAACACCTGTTTTAGGAGAGACCGCCATCGTCACCTGTTATTATCTGTTACATTCTTACACGGTTCAGTGCAGCTGTACATCATTTTATACGGCAGCTGTCTGATTAGAGACAGAGATAAGTTTGTTCCAAATCTTTGAGATTTCAATGGTTTACCTCGAATCAGAAAACAGCATGGTTGCATTAAACTAGTGTGCCCTTATTCTAGCAAGGTCCCATTGTGCTAGTCACGGTTTAGGCTGTAAAATAGCCAGCAGACACAGCGTGCACAGACCAGGTTCCTTGCTGCATTTTGTCTGAAAGCACTTCCTCCTATTTATGACCATTTCATTCCTTTCGCTCTCATGCTGCTTAACCACAGAGGCACCAGGTGTGCACGTTACAACGTAAAGAGCAAATTTAAGTTTTTAAGCTTATTTTGTATTTAAGTCGTCACAGCGGAGCCTGCTGATCATAAAATGTTCCACTGTAGGATGTTGTGCAACTGGCATGTTTGACTCAATGTGGGATCCATTTGACCTAGATTTCAAAGCAGTTATTCTGCTGTTTAGTGGTCATTGAGATAAAAAGTAAAGGATTTAAAGAGCTGCCTTTTTGAGGCTCAGACCCTATGACCACATATAAACCCTTGTGCCTCTGTAGTGGTACAATTGAAATGTGAAACGGCCGCAATTTCCACAAGTATGTCAGAGAATGTCTAACAGAGACATCAATTGAAGGCCATGGTGGACATCACAGCACCAATGTTGAGCTGCAGTTCATGTTGGGGCTCAACAGGTCTATCCCTCTCTTAACCCAAAGTGTCCAGGTAATTCCAGATGACAAAAACGTTTTGGTATGATATCCACTCATGAAGATCCTTAAATATGACAGTGTGGCCAGTGTGTAACACTCAGTGGTCCGAGAACAAATCACTATACTAAAACACAGGTTCAGGCTCAGGTCTAGAGGCGCGTATGTTGCAGTTTTCTGTAGTTTGGGGGTTACAGGAGACAAAGGAGACACCTCTCTTTTTGAGGGGCAGTTGCTGAAACTATGCCGTCAGGGATCGCATTTTCCCATGATATTGAATCACCTCAGCTTCCACTGCAAAACAAGTGAGATGCTGTGGTTGCAGGATTCTGGTTGAGAGGGTGGTTGAAGCGTGAGCCTCAACAAATATTCATCCAACCACTAGCAGCTTGACAGCACAGAAGATAATTGTTTTCATCCAGTAAGCTGTACACAATAGTCTCTTTATTCCTCCGTAGCTGTAGCTTCTTACTGAGACAACATGCTCCCTCATAGCCACGCATAGTATACGATAGTACGAGTTGTACAAGTAGTAGTACTTGTCAGATAGGTACAGAATACCTGTGCCTATTAACATAAAACAAACTTATTGATGAAAATGTCCTTTTATGTCACCTCCTTTATCAGTGTCCTTTTCCCCCAGGTCCCACAGATCTCTCATTTGCGTGGTTCCTGACGTCTCTGTCTTCAGCGATGGTTGGCAGTGTCTGCGGCGCACCATCACTGTGCCACTGTCTCTCATTCGACTGGATGGCCTGATTTATCGCACGTCTTTCAGTTTCACCTACACCCCCGAGCTGCAGCCTTCCGCAAATGTTCGAGGAACAGGAACTGGAGGAAAGAGAGAGGGAGGGATGGACAGAGTCCAGGGGGAGGATGCTCTGTTAGAGTCCATCCACCAAGAGTTCACCCGAGCCAACTTTCACCTGTTCATGCAGAGTTAGCTGGTCTGATGGTCCATCTCAGATAGACTTACATCTCGGAACAAATTATGCTGATAACTGCATGTTCCAACAGTTCTTCGGATTTGGGGCAAACTCCTGATTCTGTGACTCTACCCATAGTTTGTCCTTACTGATTACACAATTTTAGTGAGGTTGATTCTGGCAGGAGCAATTTGGTAAATTTAATTTGCCCAAATTCTGCACTGCAGGGAGACGATGCATTTTATAGTTCCTTGCAATTTGTCAATTCCTTAAAGTCATTAAATAAATGCAATTGCAATATGTTAGAACACTTTGAGGGGAACATGATCAACAAAACCTCTCTGACACTGTCTTACCTAATGCCCCAGAGTTTAATGTGATCTTTATCTTGAAACATACTAGGAACAAATTCAAACATTAAAAACATTATTTTCGAAATGTTATGTATTAAGTCCTTTATTTTAACCCAATATTTTGTAAGATATTGGGTGTCACTCTGAACCAAAACACAGGGCGATGTGTGAGGAGATGAGGGATAATTGCAGTCTGTTTGTGTGTGTGTGTGTGTGTGTGTGTGCAAGTGTGTGCGTGCATGTGTGTGTACGCGCGCACTTGCATGCTGAATGTCATCGACTGTTTTGTTGTCTCAGTTCTGGATCACGACAAGCCATTGATCAAAAAATAGGGGAGGGAGCAGTTGAGTACAGAACTTGTAATTATTGTGGAAGTGTCTTCCATAATGGGTTACTAATATTAATCCAAACTTTCAAACTAAGGTCCTCATAGCTCAGTCTGCACTACACTGTATGAGCCCTCTAAGTGCCAAAGATGTGGCATCTCAGGTCTCGACTCAGCTGTCCAACTGTGAGTGACTGGTAAGTTACAGTACCTGTTAACTGCACAGTGTTGAGTTCAACATGATAGTAATGCAGTGGTAATGAAGTAATGTCATCTTTCCATCTTTAGAGCAATTTATCTTGTTTATTAAGTGTGAGCCTACTTAGAATAGTATTACTTGCTGTTTGCAATGACTGTTTGGTTTTGCTGCATCAAGTGGATTAGGTGCTCTTGATTGGATTTTTAAAAGATTGGATTTGTGCTGTTTTAACACGGTATTAAAGATTTATGTATTCCTGCCACTTCCCAATGGCCCTCACTTTGTTCCACTCTCTCTTTGTCATTGGCTGTTGGCAATGGATAGATAGCTAGGTAGATTGATTAATCGACACCATGTGGCTCTTTCATTTTTTAATGCTGCAAACAGAAACATTCAATAACAGAGCATCAACGAGGCACCTTTGCTCCATTTTCATCAGAATGTGGAAGAGCATATGGTTCCTTAGCCCCCTCCCCACACCAGCAGGTGATCATCAGGCGCCACGGGTCAGCCCTCGCCGCTCCATGCCCCTCACGTGTCCGACTCGGCCTGGAACAGAGCAGTGCTTGTCCCTGTTCCCCCATGCAATCTTCCTCTCTTCCTCCCCTCCTCTTCCTCCTCATTAACAAGACAAACATATGCAGGAGAAGAGGAAGGAGATAGCAGAAACACAAGACTTCATGGTTTCCAGGCTTCTAATCTGTCGTGGGCGAAATGTTAACCGAGACTTTTCCTAAAGTCATAACACCGATGGTCATCAGTCCGTTCCTGGGTCGTTCATCGCGGTTGACGAATGGTGAGCCACGTGAAGGGGCCCATTCTTCAGTTTTCATTTTTAGGGAGCACGCCTACATTCTTCATTCAAACACTGAAACCTTCGCCTTTGCGTTTCAATAGATCAACACCCTGTGAAGCTTTGGTTGACTAGGGCCATATGGCCGATGGAATGGACCCTTAAGAATACATTTGGTGCTGGTGACTCTTTAGCACTGTGCAAAGTTTGCATAGACTATAAATGCACTGTTGATACACTTAAAACATTATGATTTAACATTTTACAGAGATGATTTGTAGAGGTATATTATAGCATTAGAAGAGGTACGCTGATATCACGCAGGCCAAGCAACTGGAGGCAGTGAAAATCTTCAGTTTGCACTGCAGAAAACCAAAAGCAAAAAATTGCTACCTAACATTTACAATCTCTCTCTATGCAATGCTGATTTTCATGTCAATGTTGGACTTTTATGGAGCCAATAACTTAATGTAAGAAAAAAAAGAAATAAAAGCCAAAAGGAGGACAAATGTGCATTTGTGTTGTACATCCAGTAGTATCCAGGGGCTCTTCACTCCCTCTCACTCCAGTTTTAGCTCATATTCTTCACAGTGAGCCTGAGGGGCCCCTGTGTCTCTCTCTGGGGTCTCTTTGTATGTGAAGGTGGGATAAAAGGCCCTACTGTCCAAAACTGCATTGCTTTGGCACAATCCTTTTCCTGTCTGTCATCACCTTGATATCACTGAGATGGACAGGCAAGAAAAGTAGGAGGTGAGTGTAGAAAATGTAGGAAAGACAACAAACAAGGGAGGTCTTGAGAAAATGTTAAGAAGAGCAAAAAAGTACAGATGGGGCACAGTTAGGTGGGATTGAAGCAGGTCCAAAACTGCGGACACATTTGACCCTCTCGTGCTTATATCACATAAAACGAGAAAAGGTTTGTGGAGGTTAATAGCACACCTAGCACAAAGCATTCCAGGGTTTTGATTTGCTGCGTCTCCAAACTGATTGTTGCACAGTGATGATCACTGAAATGATCATTCAATATGGTGTCCATATTGATTGAGGAAAAGAGGATGGCCACAGAGAGGGTTTGAGGATGGAGAAGACATGGGGATAGGAGGAGATAGAGACAGGTGATTTTCCTGCCCAAGAGTCAGCAGCCAAGGGACAAAGAAGAGGAAGAGGAAATGTCAGGGTTGTCCCCAACTTCCCAGTATCCTCTGATTCAAGCATGTTCAGTCTGAAATTTCAGCAGAGCAGATATTTGACTTGCTTTGCATCCAATTTCTTGATCAAAGCTATTGCGCTACAAATTATATATATGATAATGTGATGTGATGAGAGAGGTGTGCAAGTTTCAGGTCAAAGGAGGAGAATAGGGAGACAACAGAGACAACCCTCCCAGTGGGTCCAGACAATGTCAACCTTCGTAATCAGCCCATCTTGCCCCTTTTGCGCACAGCTGTTCATCCTGCTTGTGGTGATGGTCTCTGTTGACAAGGAACCCCCTCGCTACCACATCATGGTCCCCCACCCCAACGGACAAACAGCAGAGATATCTGCAGAATGCAAATTGTTGGCAGCAAGCAGAGCATGAGAAATATGAGAGGAATGCTAATAACAGCTAATAGAGATTGTGTCCAGGTGGTTTTCATGTCTTGGAGGACAGCAGAGAGCAGAGGAGATAAGAGGAGGGCAATGCACACGACAATCCTTTCAACTTGCCTTTTTCCGTGACAATATTTCAGGAAGACTTTTGGAAAGTTCTGTGATTGAACCGCCAAAGATTAATTTTTAGCGAATGAGCTCAGTTTAGCACCTGTTTCAAAACACGGCGGGTAAACTAGTGGCAGCCCGGGAAATAGTCTGTCAGGGTTTGTCTGGATTTTGTACATTTTATAAGAGGAACTAGACGGACAATGATGATAATAAGTGGGAGTCGGTAGTGAAGATTCATTTTCATCTTCGCGATGAACCAGGTGTTGCTGCTAGGGAGACAGTGGGGTAGATGGACACATGGATGGACAGTTGGATGGATAGAATCTAATTTCTAAAGACAATGTCAATGTTGGACTCACAACTCAAGTCAGACTGGCTGTTTCTCTATATATAAGGCAGAACCTTATAAATCATCAACTGAAGATGTTTGCACGGCTTGTGCCGCTATTCCTACAACACCTAGCAACAGTAACCAGGCGATGCGTTGCCTCATGACATCTTCGCCGGTGACAAAGCGAATACACAGACTGGTTGTCTAGTAGGTCAGGGTGTATGTTTAACATACAAACAAGCTGCCGTCTGTCATGACAGGAACAAATACAGATGTGCATTCCGCCGCACAGACAAATCCCTCCGAGAGACGTGTGTGTTGGGCAGGGGTCATGTGTGTACGCTTACGAGTCTCTGTCTGTCTGTGAGTTTGTGTTGAGTCGTACCTGTGAGACGCGTGCGCACAATGTTGCAGTCAGTGTTTTTGTGTTTTAGCGTATGTCACTTAAGCCAAAAGAAGTAGGTAGGTAGTAGTAGGTAGTTAGGTAGGTACTTCACTCATCCATTGATCTGTCGATCAAGGAATTCAAAATCCGAGGAGCTTTAACAACGGAATGGCAGTTACCTCAGATCACCACAGCGTTATGCAACGCCGAGCGGAAGAGACTTTATGGAGCTGTGCAGACATGAAACACATCGTATGTGGGTGCGAGAAATGTTTTGTGGGCTCACAGCGACCGACATCCATCATCATCAAATAGTTAAACATGTCTGAAACAACCCCTCACTCGAAAAATCACCCGTGTGTGGAAACGCCACTGATGTTTGCAGTATGTCTTGCAGTGTTTGACTTTATGACAGGGTCAGCCTTGGCTGAAATGTGGATACGTTGTAGAATCTTTGCAGGGGAAGAGTTTGATTTACATCGAGGGAGGAGAAGAATTACGAGTCCGGAAAGCTTCATCCAATGACTCAGTGAGTCAATCGTCAACTCTTGGGGAATGTTACGTGTTGGATCTCAGTAGCAGGAGATTCCACAGTAGCTAGGGAGTGAGCTGTGGTCTGGCAAGCAGATGTCTGAGAAGAACATCTTTTGATTTTAGTTATGAACTCACTAAACAGCGCTGAAAGGATTCAGACTTTTACATTGGACATTTGTGTCAAATTGTTCCACAGAGGTCTGAATCAACTGATGATTTTAGAATGAATTGATATTAGGTGAGACATACCATGGAACATATCAAAACAAGTATCATTATCAGCGTTTGAACCTTGGTTAATCATTATGTCATGTGTCATGACGTGTCCGTGTGTGAGTGTGCGAGTGTGATTGTGTGTGTGCATGCTCATGTGTATGTGTGTTTGTCTCTCCTTAATGACTGTTGACCTGCAGGGGAGCAAACTGACCTTCACATCCTACTGCCAACCATTGGATGAAATACCACAGAACCACAGGAGAAGATAGACACACACGTTCAACGACAAAGGGAGCACACATACGGATAGATAAACACAAAATGTATACCAAAAATATCTATATTGAAACCTGTAGATTGGTGGTAATGCCACTAAACAGAACGTTGTTTTTTCCACACTGGTAACAAGTACAACTCATTTGTATCACAATGCATTAATTTTGTCATACACAAGTTGCAGCAAATGAAGTTTGAGAGGCGTTTATGCGGGATGGAATTTCCCGTTCCTCAGATGAGATGTGAAGACCATTTAGTTTGCACTGGAGGAGAGAGCCAAGGGACGAGTGGAGATGTTGAGCTGGTTCAGGGGTGGTGTGGCTGGTGGAGCAGAAGGCCTGACTGTGATGAAGACTTGGGGAGTGGCCAAAGCAGCGTGGGCTTGGCCAAAAAACAGAAGTAGATGGTG
>OMPJ01010062.1:27657-74082 GCA_900312935.1 Carapus acus
CGGTGGGGTGGTTTGGAGGGGCGATGAGGCCAGCAGAGGGCTGTGGGAGTGCGGAAGGCCTGCCAGGAGGTGCCTGCATGGAGGGTACGACCTCAGACAAGTTTGACTCACAACAGTGCTCAGAAATCTGTCTGTTAAGCTGTTTGACGTCTTCTTGGAGCTTTTCTTGCACAGCTTCCATTTCAACTAATACCACCATCAAAATATACCAGCAATAATTTGTAGATACAACATGAAGCAGTAATTTGTACTATCAAAGCTCCCCAACTTCTTGTATCTGCAGGGAGCAGGTCTGCACATGCTATGTTTACACTCTTTTGTTCTATTTTCATTTTTAGATGACTAGTTCTCAAATGGACAATTGTCCATGATGTCCGATTCTCAAAAATTGCTGGACATTTGCGTCTCCCCCCAACCCCCTTCTGCTGTCTGGATGGAGCGCACAGAGATATTTATAGAAAATGCATATTCAAATTGTGGGTTATGTAGTCACAGTCATCATAAAATATAAGTTCTGTTCTGCACTGGCAATTAAATGCTCCGGGGTTTTGGAAGCACTGAATCAATAAAACGGAGAACAACTCGTAACATTGAGACATTTGAAAGAGCTCTTGTGAGCGACGCAGTGGCTCCCAGAGACTGTCAGAGGTGGTCGAAGTGTTCGGTGCCAGTTAAAACGCTGCGGTGTTTGTTTGTGGCTTCAACCAAAGCTAACCGAGCTTGGTCCGATTTATTAGAAGAGACTCCTGTCCTCAAATGTGATACATGAGGTGTGATACGAGTACTTTTTAGCTCTTTGATTATGAGAAAATACGTTGTTGACCATAAAAATGCTAAGCTTAATAGAATAGATAAATAGGCAGATCAACAGCTGAATGAATGGATAGATGGATGAATGGAGGGACAGACAGAAGGATGAATGGGTAGAGGGATGGATAGATGGATTCCATACTTTGTTGACTTCTTGTGAAGATTCTGGTTTTCAGAAATGGAAATGCTTGGCAAAAGCTAAATAGAATAAATGAGTAGGATAGGGTGGGTAGGTACAGAAGGTAGATAGATGGATGGATGGATGAATGATTGAATGGATGGATAGTTCCATGGATTGGTGGATTGATTGCTTGATTGATTGAAAGATTGACAGACAGACAGACAGACAGATAGACAGACACTGTACTGATCCTTTATCAATCAGAGATTATCGCCAGGAATTTAAAAATATAAAAGAATTGAGAAAGGATGATTTTTTTTTTTAGGGGGAGGAGGGCAACCCACAGGGACAAAACTTCATTGGATCAATGCTCTCTGAGCTCTTGACAACCTCATCCATTGAATCCACAATTTAGCTTCTCAACTCAGAACAATGCAAAACAACTATTCTCAAAATAAAGGGCAACTTTATTGACCTAGTGAGATTCTCCTGGTAAAATAAACATTAGTGAATAAATCTAAATTGTTGAATGTCAGATTATTGTGTGGACGGCACTTGGTTTGGCATTATTGTGTATAGGATCCTGATGTGAGCCTTGACATGTATCTGAAATTAGCAGAGAAGGTGTTTGCTTGTTTGTTTGTTTGTTGCACTGGGAAAAAAAGAGTTTCTCTTACTTTCAGTTTCCCTTTCTACTCCTTTTAGGTGCACTGAACTCATCTTTAATGAAACTGCTCAGGTTTTACAGATTTGATCCTGACTTGCGCTGTGACTCGAGTAGAATTCACGGACGATGCAGCAGTGTAGCAGCAGTGTTTTGCCCGTGGTAATGGAAGCACTGTGGATTTTGAAGAGCATCAGCAGTATTGCACCATTTCTAAAAAAGCAGTGGCATAAACACTCTCTTTGGAGCTGAGGTTAGTTTTCTTTGGCTGTTTCCCTGCTCCCCACGCAGATATGGCGAGAAATCCCCTTGCTGGGCCGCTAACAATGGACCAAGTGTGTTCCTGACAAACTGGCTCAGGGGACATTATGTAACGTGCCGATCCGTATCGTCGTATGGACAGAACCTCTACTGACTTGGGGATCATCAGTCGCACTGCACAAACAGTGGATGGTGAAGCATGCGGCCAGCATTGTGTTTTCTATTTTCAATCATTAGCTACAAATAATGTCTCTCAAATGCCCTGGGCAGATTTTGTACATTTTTCCTGTTTTGTTAAACGGCCGTGGCTTTTGGTGGCCTGATGGTTTTTATTTTTAATGACTTAATGAGCAGTATGACTTTGTTATTCCTCCCTGAAATTTACAATGATTTTGACCAGCTCCTTCTTTTGTACCCCATTAATAGGGAGTATTGGTGTAATTAAATCTTTTGGGGTTGATTCAACTGTGTACCAAACCTACTGTTTGCGGGAAATCAACAAGTTCCCCATGTATTGACAAAATCCAGTCTGAAAGGTCTTAATTTGCAATCAATGCCAATTTGTCATCATTGAATATGCCAAAACCGTTAAATAAGTTTGTTTGTTATTTGTGATAACTGAATGTGTTTTCCATGAAAATTTGAAGATGTTGGCAGCTTCTATTTCTATAATTTGGAGATTCTTCAATATACATCTCACAATTTTGCCTGAATTATATATTTCTTCGGACATTTGCGGTGAGAAATCTAGTTAGCCTAGATGGAAACAACCACCAACAGCTGCTGGGAGATAGTTCACTATGTTGGAGAACAGGTACGCTTACACTTTTTTGTCTCGATTTTTTTTTTTTCATTATTTACTTCTATATTGATATTATGTCTTGCACGTCATTTAATCCAAGATCGTGTAATTGATAATTTGGTAATTTGTTGGAGGCCTTTGCACAACTATCTAAAAACTATGGCGCCATCTAGTGAGGATTTGTCATCACTGTCTCAGGTCACACAACACATCGGTCATGTTGCCTCCTGAGTGAAATTCACGTATGATCACTGCACATGTATGACCAGCAGAGGTAAACAGAGAAGTCATGTCAGGGCTGAGGCCTGGAATGTGTCAGGTTGGACACGACACGGTCACTTTGACTGTCAACACTCTAAAGACTTTGATCCTTCTGCTGATTTATAGCAGAGAAGGGGGAGTAGATTTTTTGCGTTCATCCTGTAGCCTGCTGGGGAAAATTCCGATTTTCACTTGTTACATTTAGACAAACGTGAAATGAGGAGTGTTTTTAGAGGCTTTGTAACAAAGCAAATATTTAGAAATATCAAGACTCAGCATTTTCCATCATGACAACCAAAAACACCTGAGGAAAAATTGTAATATCCCATCTGTCACATGACCTCACACAGTATATTACGTACATGCATTGCAGTTTGATGCCACACGACACAAGTATAGTTAATATCTGTGACGTGGTCAGGAGAGGCCGTGTGTCACCTGACATCATGGATAGAAAAATATGTCAAATGAATTAAATGGTTTTATTTACCCAGTTAGCATAAAGTTGTTTTTCAATATTAACCGTTGCCAATCTAATGATGAATAAGCTACTCTGTAGGGTTCATATATTTGTAAATTTGACTGTGATTAAGTCAGTGCCTCACCTTCCATGAGTCTCACCGCACGTTAAACAGACTATATTTGTGTTTTCTAGATGTCCTACTTGCAGCCACCTGTGACCTGTTGGCACCTCCAGATGACCTAATTGTGCATTGGTGATGCTGATGGAGAGACAGGTCTTGTTTACATGTTAGTGGTGTATCAAACATTTTCTTTAAATGTAGCATGTCTTGGATGCACACATGGGGTCAAAAATGATCAGGGGATTGTTATTCTTTAAAATCTTCAATAAGAAAAATAGTAATAAATTCATATTCTAGGTATTCCTCATTGAACACGCTTGTAACATGAGGCAATATTTTTCTTTATTAATGTTTTCATTCATTTTGAGAGAATTCTCAGTATTTGGAGAATTTTAATTGGGGTCAAAAATGACCTCACTTGTGGAAGAGCACAGGTATTGGTAGGGTTGTGCATCCAAGGGTTAAAATATTCCTAGCTGAGCTTGAACAAGAACACCAATGTTTGTTTGTTTGTTTGTTTTTTGAATTGGACCCAGAACGTCATAGCTACATCCAGCTGCAGAGCAGCAGCCAGCGCTTACGAAAGCAAACTCAGTTCGCCAGCACAACACACAAAATAAAGATGCGGTGAGTCTGGGTTAAGTCAAAGCATTATCATTTAATGTTGTTAACTATGAATTCACAGCACAGCAGTTTAACCAAGTAGGAAAATGTATTTACATCTAATGTCGTACACGTCACAATTTGATACCCATGCTAACACAAGAAAGACTTTTATATACATGAAATCGCTCTTAGTCATCATTATACATATAATGAATAGCATTGTAACAAATCACCAGCTGGATTGGCATTGCTGCAAAATACTAAATAATTACCCCCCACCCCCCACCCCCTCCAAATGGCTGGGCTGAAACAAAGTATAAGTATTACACAAAAGGAGAATTTGTTTGTTTTGTCTGTCTAGGCTTTAAAAACTGTTTAATGTTAGAAAGAGCAATTTTCACAGGATTTGCCCTTTTAAACGCTGTATTTATAAATTCACAATACCTTTATTATTATCCTGATTAATAAATCAACCCGTGTCATCTGTGCACCGAGTGTGGCCATTACTGTCATTTTTATTGCAAATGGAACAATAATGGAATAAAACAAACTACTTCAAGCACTTAAACTCAATGGCAGAAAAATATTATAATTGGAAGAAACAGCAATATGTTTCAAAATGAAACTGAATTTATATTGCATTGGCCTCAAAGTGCTGTGATTCATACCACATACTGAAACTGTTATTGGTGTTTATGTATGCGTGTAAGTGTGGAAATGGTGTTGTTAGTCTTTGTTGTAATTCACCAGCATTGCTTTTTAATTTTTCCTCACATTTACACCCTTAAATTGAAAGTACAGGTTAACAGATTACAAAGTGTATCCACTGGAAATTAAATAAACACTGGCAGATGTACATAGCAATCGCAACATAAACACGTTCTCATTAAATGGGCGAGAAAGAAAAATGTGTAAAGCAAAACGACTCATGATGAGGTACAATGGTGAGGGGAACAAACATTTGGAATAATCTACCAATTTAAAATGACGACCTAAAACTGCTTTTTGTGTCAGAAGAGGGATCTGAGTAAGAATCAGAATCTGCTGAGGCTGCAGCTCAAAATCCAACTTGTCAGTTTGACTTCACAATAATTTCAATCAATCAAAATGGGGGTTATAGGGGTTAAAGCTACGGCGATAAAAAATGCTAAATCACAACAAACAGGGAATACTTTAAGAATCATGGTAGGACCGAATATTTCCAGCCGCAGTATTAATAATAATTTCTGTCAGTTCGGATGTCGTCATTGTGTAATCACAATTTTTCAGTGATTTCACAAATCCCGCATCATTGCACCATCTGTGCCGCTCTGTCGCCAGCACAGCATTCACATTCCCGACCATATTCTTCATCATGGAATGAGTCACTCGTGCCACAAATGTGGGGCAAATTTTTAAGATTTTCTAAAATCATCCTTTTGCTGTCTATTACGTTCGTGTCCATCCAAATCATTGGCAATTTGGATCAGACAGGGATTAAAGTGTCGTCAATCATACAATTAGTTAATGAATGACTAAACTAACTTGCAAAAACAAACATCAAGTATGTCATCACCACCATGAATTACCGGCAGACAGAGATATTCGTTCATATCATCCTTTCTGTGTCTGAGGCCGCAGTGCTTCCTCTCTTGGTCCTGGTCTAGGTCAGGGTTAGTTTATTGGCGCCTGGACTGAGCCGCTGGTTTAGAGGTAATAATAACTTCTAGTAACATACACGCTGACCTCCCGCTGCTCTCTCTCTTGCCAATCTGCCAAAGAGCCCATTGCATGTGACCTTTGCTTTCACACAGCCGGAGGCATCAACAGTCTTGATCCCAGATTTCCTCCCGGCTTTGATTTAGTGACTTTCATTGAGTGTTCACACAAATGTGCGCAAGCACTGAAGGTACTGGCTCCTTTAGGGAATGAATGTATGTTCAATTATTAGCTAGAAATAATGTCTCTCAGATTTTGTAGGTTTATCCTGTTTTGTTACACGGCTGTGGCTCAAACTATTGTAAGAAATGATTGTTCACTCCTGGATTTTTGGCATTATTGCAAGTATGTGGAAAGCCCAAGATGAGCTCTACGTCGTGGTGCTGTGCTTTAGAACGATTGCATGTCCTGCATCGTTGAGCAGCTACGAGTGGCTCACGTGATCATTACTCTTGCATATTTCGGTAAAGGGTCCCATTCACAAATAACATCATTAGATACAAACTGCATATCATACCTCTATACAATTTTATATAATGCATTAAATGTATTTACATTTACACGAGTTCTCTTGGTAAAATATATATCTTCTAATCTATGAGGTCCACCTTCTGTTGTTAATAATCTGGGAAAAACTCGGATAAAAATTAATTTTAGAGACACACGTTTATTGGTTATTTTTGTACTTCTCATGTGAAGTGAATATTGCTGTGCTGAGTTGTACGTGGCAGCTGCTGTGTCTCCGTCGCTTCAGCGGCACGCTCTCCCCCTTTTTAGGTGACATCATCACCCGCTTTATCTGATTTGTAAAATTTAAGATGGCTGCTACTATTTAAAAAAATACTTTTTTGGCTCTTTCATGTCTTGCTGCTGTATGAATTTGTTAAAGTGCCGCTTCTATAAACGCCTCCACAGAAGTGCCTCATGTGGATGGATGCATGCAGAAAACAGAAAATCTGTCTTGACCCTCAATGTATTGATACTGTATTTATATGCCATATTTATGTGGAATTGGAATTGGATTGGAATTATGTGTGTCATGTGCATTTACAAGTCAATGAGAATTTAACTCAACTAAACAAAAGCTAATGCAAACAAAGAAACGAAGAACAGATCGAGAGAATGATTATTTCTTTTCGAGGTTGAATATAAAGGTGCTTTGACCTCTGAGATTGGACACAGAGGTGCAGTAAATCCATGATTCACTGCTGGAACACTGGTTACTGATGCTGACTGTGGTGCCTGCGTGACGGGCGGAAGTTTCCAGCGTCACATTTACCCAAACCAGTCATATTTTTTTATTCACGCTTCTTAAACAAAAGTATCCAACCCACCTGGTCACTCCAGTCCGTGTTCCCAGGCCACTTTCGATTGCTCCTCCTTGGTTGCAGCAATTATGGGTTGGGAGATCTTGCGTGGCACGGGGCGAGGGACAGAGGACATGCAGGGAGTGGACGGGGCGTTATTGGAGTCCTCTTCTGGGATGCACCCCTCTCTGACGTGGGGCTTGGGAGGGAGTGCGGGTGGAGGCTCGTGGAGGTGGTACAGCGGAGGCTGGTGGATGATGTACTGCGGGTGGAAGTGGTGGTGGTAGTGATGGGGTTGCGGTTGCGGTGAGACTCCGGCAACGACGGGCAACGTCGGCGTTGACGCTTGGAGCTGGACTTGGCCCGTCGCTTGGGGAGGGGCGACGCCCCCTGGGGCAGACTGGCTGCGTGACGGCAGCGGTTTGGCTCCATTCACGACTTCGGGTTCCGAGATGCTATACCGAACGGGCATGTAAGGCGAATCCATGTCTTCTTGGTCGTTGTTCCAGGTCTGGCTGCCGGGGACGGACTCAAGCGTGTCCGTGCGACTGGCTGGGGTGTCGGAGGAGGTTGGACCGGCGAAGTTACTCTCGCTGAGGGAGGAGACGCCAGAGCTCGCGCTGCCTGACAGGGTGGAGTTACTGCCATCCAGGATGGACTGTGGACTGGCGGGTGAGGCAGGTATAGGGTGCAAGGGAGACTTGAGGGAGACACAGACATGGAAAATTTGTCTCACCAAAAGTGCTCAACTGATTCCAAACAGTCCAAACGCACATTCACTCCAGTGCTTCTCTTGTGCAGGTGCAAGTGTGAGGACAGGGACACAGTGGAGGACAGCTAGGGTACCTTTCGTAAGGAGCGCACGGGGAGTGCTGGAGGGAGGTCGCTGACCTGGTGATGGAAAGCTTCAAGGTGCATCAACAGGTGTTGCCCTACGGGGGGAGACACATCAGGACGGGTCCACAGAAATGCAAATACACCTAATGCCAGTGGAGTGAGGGGAGTACAGGAAGGGAGGTGAGAACCACACGGAACACGATGGGGTGGAGGGAAATAGAGGGCGAGGGAAGAGGGAGGGAATGTGTTGTTGATGATCGGTGCCATCCATGTTCAGAAAGTGGTGCTGGGTGGTGGAGTTATTCTGCTACTGCTGACAGATGTTGGATTTGGTTAGAGGATGGATGGCCAAAACCATTAAAACACCAAAGTGACTTTTCACTGTCCTCATGCTCAACCGCAACACAGTGCTTACTCCAGAAAAAGAAATTTCACCTTGAAACACAAAGGGTAACCTCTCCAAAATGTTTCAGTATTCATCCCTCTCCCTTTGCTGAAGCAGTTTCTTCGAGGTTGTTACGTTTCATTTTCAGTTCTCAAGCATAATGCGTAGCATGCAAGTCAGACTTTGGAATCTCGTTTCTCTAAAAAACCAATTGCAAATGTCGAAACTATCTGTTTTACACTGAAAATTGTGAGGTAATTTCTCATATCAGGCATATCTTTAAAATAATTTTGGAAGTGGATAGGCGTACATGTGAGAATTGGATGATCTGGTGAGTACAAGGCAAAGTGTTTTTTGTGTTTATCTCAGTTTCTTGCGAAAGAAGTACCTGGCATCTACATCAACAGCAAGAAGCTAGCGACAAAATGGTGACTCACATGAGAAATAAGTATCTGTATGTTTTTGATAGTTTTGGCCACACACACAGGAAGAGGGTGGGAAATCTGGTGCAGCAGAGTACATTCATACATGGAATCGGTCAACACTCGTGATATGTGGTGGGTCGATATGCAACAGCAGAGTGGCGCAGCGGAAGCGTGCTGGGCCCATAACCCAGAGGTCGATGGATCGAAACCATCCTCTGCTAGGAGCTGATTTATTCTCTATATATTTTCTTTCCCTTAGATTGCACAAAATTGCGCTCTCTCCTCGCACCATCTGGTGCAGGGTGGCAAAGTAAGAATATTGTGAAATAAATGCAGGAAATGCAGAGAAACTTGTTTCTTTACTGTACATATGCCAATAACGTTTTGAATCTTGAATCTTGAACCAACAAAATCCAGGTAAGCACCCAATCAAAGCCACAAACAGGTGACGTCCTACCTTGAGGAAGGTTGCGCGGGGGAACGGGTGGTGCCATGACACTGCCCACATGAGCAGCGACAAAGGGGAGGACCTCTCTGGTTCCACTATCCAAACTCCAACTACTGGGAGTGGTGAGAACTAAAAGAGATGAGAGATGGATTAGCAATTTGAGCCTTCAGTCTGAGTTGTTTTGCTTAGATGCGGAACTTGAGGCCCACCTTTCTCCGCCACAGAGAGGTTGGGATCGCTACACGGTTTGCAAGGACCAATCACTTGATGAAACAAGGCTCGCTGGAGGTTAGATAGCTGAAATGACACATAGGAGGGATGAAAGTTCAACAGTTTGTTATAGATGATGTGTTTGGCGACAAAGGTGGAACTGTTTGTTGAGATGAAATCTCTTCGAACCACCTCTGCCTCAAAGTCAGGGGTCCCAAACTTATTTTGGTCCATGTATTTTGGTTGCATGTTTAAGAATTATTTTTTTTTACGGACCAGAGGGGGGTCCACATAATTATGTGTCATGTGTAATTAAGAATGAATGAATGAATAAATAAATGAATGAATAAATGAATAGATAGATAGATAGATAGATAGATAGATAGATAGATAGATAGATAGATAGATAGATAGATAGCTTCCGTGTTGTTTACTGAATTCACAGGGGACATTTGAGTTGCGTGCTGGAGTGAAGAAAATCTTTTCTTTTCAAAATAAAATGCCTGGAAATATGAACATCAATCTGCTTATTACTGTTACTCATTTTTCTTTGCGGTCTTGTAGGAAATGCTCTCCAGCCCGGTACCAGTCAATGGCCCACTGGTTGGGGAGCACTGTTCCAAGTGATCTTGCCACTAATTTGGAGAGGTGATATAGCTATTCCAAATAAGTGTCTTAATAACCAGCAATGGCTTTAATGCAGCTACAGAGATGTGGTGATCCACTGTCTCCTCTCACCTGTCCATTCTCTGTCATGTTGGGGAACATTTCGCTGATGGGTCTGTCTCTGTGTGGTGGCAAGAGCATCAGCATCTCTCTGTTGTGTCTGAATTTGTCTGGCAGAGACGGAGAGCTGACTGCAGAACAAAATATTTATATAGATCAGTATTCCAAACGACAGCTTCGGTATCCAACAGCAGTGTTGTATTCACCAAAGTCCCACCAAACCGTGGAGCTATTTACCTCTGATACTAGATGTGGCAGAGTTTATCATCTGAGAGGGGGCAGAGTGGGTGGAGCTGAGACTGGAAGAGGAGAGACTTGCCTGCGGTGAAAAGATTGAGATGGTTGGTGAGCAAGCTGAGATTCAGCCTCAGCAAAGAGGAAGGCTGTGCTAAAATAAGACTTAAGTTGACATATTCAGGGTAGAGGCTCAGGACGTTGGACCCATCATTTTGAAGCCAGGTGTGGCAAGTTCAACCCCAAACCCCTGGGAACTATTTAGCAATGCATTAAAACACCATAATTGCTCCCAGGAGTTTTTACTTAGCAGCTCATTGCTCCAAAAATAATGATGATGGAGAATATGCAGAAAGGCCATTTCCCATTAGAATTATAAAGTAAAATCGAGGATGAAAATGAAAATTATACAGGGCTGTTTATGCAATATCCTGGTTTGATTTGCACACATTTCACACAGGCTGACCCAATGCACCACTGACCTGCATGCGATAGAATTCCTCTGGATGCTCCACCACCATACCATCTGCCAGGATGAGTAGATTGCCAATGTTTCCAGCCTCACTAGAGATGTGAGATGAAAGAGGCAAAGGCGAAGTGAATAGAGTAACAAAAATCTGCAACCCGTCTGTAGGAAATAACCGAAGGAGCCAGATCAGGGGTGAAGGAATTAGTGTTGGGACAGCAGATGGGTGGTGGGACGAACACAAAATCTGAGGCCAAAGGATGGACAGGAGATTAGAGATGAGCAACGCTTGTGAGGAGACATGCAAAGAGGCCATACGTAGAACAGTGGGGAGGTGAAGGAACATTAAAAATGCAAAATGTGAGTATACAAATTAGGGGTAATAGCAGTGAATGAGTACGTAGCCAAAACCAAACTTGAGAGCAGGACAGTTGTAGTCGAAAGTCAAAGACAAAAACTAAAGACAGGCCAAGCAGAATTTTAGAATGTTTACGATGAGGATGCCATATTGTTGCATCCTCAGGGTGAAACTTAGAGCGACACCAGTGGTGTAAGTGACAAGGTGCCACAAAAGGTTCTCAGTAAAATGGAGGCAGCCATACCACACGATGGAAATGTGTTTTGCTAACCTTTGCCGGTGCACGAGTTTGAAGCCCTCAGGGCTGAGCGGGCTGTGAGTGGCAAGCATCCCGCGAGGCGTGTTAGTGCCTGAACCAGGTTTATCTAACACAGGTAGACCCTGCAACATCACAAAAATCACTCATCTTAAGATTTGCAGTTAATAAAAAGATTAGGCTCAGTCTATGCCAAACGGTGAATGAGTGCAAATCAACACAATTTTCTGTAGCAGGCACGCAGCAGAATGACATTTAGCCGTAAGGTTATTAAATAACCTTTCAAGCCATGGAAAAAACAGTATTTCCCTTTTGATTACTTCTATTATCTCCAACCCTCTGGAGCATGATGTTGCTTCACAGCGTCAAAATGAAAATATCATCAGTCGAGCTTGTTGTGAGACAAGTTTGCAAAATAAGCTCCCGAAAGCTAATTAACAAATCATTCTTTTGTTGATTCTTTGGCTAAAGAGGCTTGAAGTGCAATTTAACGAGGGTACAAATCTGAGCACTCACATGGCAGAGGCTGCTCCTCATCATCTGAAATTGATCTATCAGCTTCTTGTGCAAGGGACGCATTTCTGGGTGCACCAGCTTCTCATGCACGGCCAGACCAACTCCTAGGATGTGCACCTATATGAACAGAAAATACTGTGGTGAAACAGTGGTGTGATGACTGAGGAGGACCTCGGTGGACAGATGTATAAGACTTACATGCAGCTGATCAGAATACCCTCAGATTAACTACGGCAACTCTTGTTTTGGTTGTCCTCTCCTCTCCAAGAGCTAATCCCAGAACTGATAATGTTAAAGGTCCATCTATGTCTCAGTACTCAACTGTCTCAAGGTTCCTGGTAAACCTGTCCTACATCTAGCTCACTGAGTGCCACAGCAGGGGAAAGTCTCACTTGTTCTTGCATCAGGTCCTTAAGCTGTGTGATCTTCTCTGTGTCTTCAGGGTGGCTTGTGATGTAGTCCTTGTCAAAGAAAGCCTGAGGCACAGATATGAAGCCTTAAACATTGCAACAATACTATCATCATTTAAAAAAAATGCACTATTTGCATTAACTTAAATGAGGTACTTGCACCCGCCATTTTACCTCCTGGTATCTTGCAATGCCACCATTCACTGCAGCATCGATGACCCCATTTAGGGTCATGCTTAGCAAATTGATGTTTCCATGATGTTGCTTGTGTTGGTACTGACTGATCAGGGTCCTCAACTCCTGGTTCTTATTCTCCACAACCGAGATGGCATTTTCTAAAGGACTCACCTCCACCTGAGTGGTAGAAAGGGGCGTTGTTACAATGTCAACATTTGCGGCAGGTGTATAAATCAGACTGACAAGAAGCTGTTTCATTGTTGTGCATTTTTTCACGTTTGAATCCATTAGTGGATGAAGACTGAACTTTGGAGATGTTATTGCATCTTCATGCCAGAGCTTTGCATCAAAAGTATTTACAAGAAATGCACATGGCCAGTTCAGGTCAATGATTGCTACACTGGATGCATAAGGGGTATTTGAGATGCCTGATATGTTAGCTCTGTGTTCAAGTGTAATAATTCTATGCTTCTATTTTTAAGTCCATATGCTCTACTTGCTCACATTTCATATCATTCCACTCACCAGCTCTCTCTTTTCCACCTCAAACCAGCGTGAAATGCCAGGAAGGGGATGGGTAAGAATCAAGGTGGTCCTTTCTATCCAAAGACTCTGATGCATGCCACAGATAAAAGTAAGGAAGATTTATTTTCATTCATTTCATCTGGATAAGTTGAACATCAGTATTGAGCGACGTGAGACAGAGTTCAGCACAATTTTGGCGATGAAATCAGTCATTTGATTATGCCAACTCTCTAAGCGCACCTTGAACTCATTTTCCCGGTCTTTTGGTCCTTTGTGGAAGGGACGGTCGTAACGGAAGCGTCGAACGTTATTTACTCTGTAGAAGCTCTTGATGCGATCAGGTACTCTGTCCATCTGGAGGACACTGACACTGTCTGGTACTGGTGTCACAGCATAAATCTGAAGGTCTGGACGGGGAAGGATGTCAAAGAGCTAACTTAGCACATAGAGATTGTCAACGTTATGATACATCTCCCTCTTGGTTGTAGATGTAAAGGGAATGAACTAAACCAACTCTCAACCAATAACACAAATTCTGTGTCCTCAGCTATACTCTCATTGCTTTAAGTGAGTACAGCTGTGGTCTGGTGCTGATGCTGCTGCATTATTTATGGACAACACAGACATGTGACCGAGGCAGGGGAGTGCACAAAGAAGGAGAGTCACATTATATTCCCTTCAATATCGTCTGTACATGCAAATATCAAAATTTTGCATGTTTATGAGACAAAACTAAAATCATCGCACTGCAAGATATATTTCACTGAGATCTCCATAACACAGTCGGCCAATGATGATGAAAATTAGGCGAACTGCTGCAATATTCTGAGTCCAAAACTCAAAGGGTGAAAGACTGTCACACTGCATTCTAAGTATGGATCACACTTGTCACTTCCAAGTTCTGACCCCAACAATCTTTCAGATTTTACATGGAAGGAAAATTAGTAATAAGAATAAAGAAGCCATGTGTACAAAAAATCTCATTGCAAACTGCAGAGCTTTGAAATCTACGCCACAGCTCTCCCACTTATACCTTAACAGGGCTATTTCACTGAGAAATACATTTAAAGCGGCACACTGGTGTGTCATTTCCGTTGAAGGATACACTGTGCATCGCACTGCAGAATCGCCTCATCCGGCTGATTGGCATGCTGCATTGCGATAGCTTGTGGGAATTCTCCCAACATCCTCTGCTGGAACGCTTCAAGTCTTTCGTAATCGTGGCCACGACACACAAACTCCTTGTTCTAGTTTGAACCAATTCAAAACAAAAGAGGTTTTTAATCAAGTGTTACATAGTGAGGGCAACGATAAAATGAAAGTAATACTGCCCTAAAAATAACTCACTCTGAGGAAGAAAGGGAACTTGCGGCCATAGAATCCCACCCTGAAGAACTCTGGCTCCAGACGCTGCTGTTCCATGATGTGATCATAGTACGCTGCCTCCATTTTCTACACAAAGCAACGCCAAAAAAGGACAGTGTCAAGGACAATAAAACAACACCCGCACTGCAACTGCATTAAATATTCTATATGAAATTAAATTCTGATCATCTCATCATACACAAATTCTTTGCGTCAGTTGAGACAATTAGGATTTGAATTATGCATATCCTTATATTGCATGCTACTAAAAAGGAGGTGGATGCATCTTACCCGAATCCAGCTGAGACTGTGGTAATCGTACAATGATTCGTACTGGAAGGCGAGCTCCCTGCAAAGAGGAATGCCATATTCCCAGCACTGAAATACAAAAACACACAAGTAACCATTTAAAGAGATGATTGAGGACACCAGCAAAGTTCAAAGATTTGTGGTCTTGCTAATACTAATGCTAATACTACTGTATGTGTGGTGATGGTGATAAATAAATGAATAATGGAGGCTTATCTCGTACTTTGCCCTTGTTGAAGAAGTGGACAACCTTGCGGCAGAGTCCCTCCTTCCGGTGCCACTCAGTCTGAGCGGGATAATGGAGGAACTCTTTCAGCGGCCGCTCATCCCAGTGCAGCAGCTCCCAGTACAACAGCAGAGTGAACGCAGCCTCTGAGGAAGTATAACACAGACGGTATACCTTCCGCAAAAAGGGGCCAAAAATATCACGTCCATTCAGCCATTCTACTGTATCCCTCCTCTGAGAGGCTTGGAAAAGGCACTTATGACCAGACCCTGGTCATTTTCCCCTTCATTTGGCTACTCCCTTTGGAAAAGCGGCAGAAGGCCATCTGCATCCATCCACCCCAATCGTCAACTGTTACCCCAACCAACCCCGTGTCCTCTTTCAGCAAGTCCACAGGCCTTCACTGTCGTCTTCCTCTTTTCCTCCTACCTGGCAGCTCCATCTTCGTCATTCTACCCAATACCACCCGTCCTCCCGTACCTACAATCCCATGCAATTCGTCCAATGTGTTCATTCCTTATCCTGTCCAACCTGTTTGCTTCCAACAAAAGACAAATTCATCTCTACCCATCCTCATCTCAGCATCCTGACAGAGTCACTGTCTCCAGGCTAAACATCATGGCAGGTCTCAGCACCATCTTATCAACCTTCCCTTTCAGTCTAGCTACTTTTCTTCTATCACAAAGCACTCCTGACACTCTCCTCCACCCATGCCACCCCTGCCTGCCCTCCCCCTTTTGTTCGCCTCTATTGCACAATGTCTGTTTCATTGGATGGGTTATCAGTTAATGACAGCTAAACCGCTATATTGCCATGTTTCATGGCCATGGCCACTTATCATGGAGTTAATGAGAAATTGGCAAATTTGTATTAATAGTCTCAGCATGTGTTGTTGGAAAGTACCCTCAAGTGAACTAAACAGACGAACAAACCGTTAACAAGGAACAAATCATTCCACGTCTGCCACAAAGTGTGATGTCACACCAAATAAGCGAGCAATCCTTCAATAACTCATTAAGAAATTTAAATCATCTGTGACTCACATACACTTTTGTTAATATTTTTACGTAATTTGCGTGTCGTAAAAATATGTTAGCTTTGCTCTGTTTTTATGATGTATATCCTCGGAATCTATCATGTAAAGAAACATGAAATCATCAACTAACAATCAATTGACAAGTTAAAAAGAGCATGTCCGGCGTGCTTGCTATCAATTTGCTAGCATAATAATCCACATTCTTTGCCGGAGATGTAGTTTGTGGGTCAATGCATGCAGGATAGACTTATATTAAAAAGATAAATGAAGCACTAACAGGCCACATAACATGACGCAGCGGAACGCATTTTGCTCGCTGGCCTTCGGTTTTCATTTGCTTGCATAACTTCATCTGTCTAGTTAAATATAATGTCGCAAAGACGCGCCTCCTCCTCACTGTATGCTTGATACACAACACAACCTGCAGTCCATCCTTTCCTGAGAGGATTTGTGTCAGCACCAGTGCGTTCTGTGTGTCCGTCTTACCTGTGTAGTTCTCAGCCTGAAGGTGCATATCACACAGCTTGTGGATGTAGCGCATGTACATCTCCTCTTTGTTGATCTCGGACTTGTAAAAATTCTAAGAACACAGGAAACACCACTGTTGTTATATGAATATGTAACATCACAGCAGCAATTGAAGATACACCAAATTGCTGCGTTTGCTGAAAGCCTTACCAGCAGGTTTACAGTGCAGCCAATCTTCTTATTTTCTGTCTCATCTCCTCTCATGCAGTCCCTGAATATGACACAGATGATGTCAAAGTTAATATCTAACTAGTGATCACACATACGTATATGTATCGTATGTATTCTCTGCCTTGGATGGTTTAGAACTCGTCACCTGTAGTCAAGCAATCGCTCCATCAGCCGTGTCACAGACGTCACAAAGGATATTCCTGTTTCTCGCCATGTTTCTTGTTCAATCTTTTCCAACAGACTAAAGTGAAACAGATACTATGATTACAAACCCCAATTTTCCTCTTTTACCAAAAAAATAAATAAAAATGAACGAGGACACACTCAATCAAATACAATAAGTGTCATTTGGTATCCTAAAGACATGGGTTATTTTTCAGAATAGCGACACAGTAGAACCAGTGATGTTACACTGTATTTTTGTTTGTATTTTCTAAGCAGGGTGGCCTGGAGCCCAGCTGTCCTCAAATGAGAGACAGGGGACATTGACCCTGATGAGGACTACACAGGTACTGAGCATTGATAAGTGAGAGAGTATATTCTTTGCTTCAGGTACCCCACATGAATCCACTCTTTTCAAATCTGGTGATGTGGAAATGAATCGCATCGTCTTTGTGAGTATGCCATTATTTTGAAATTTTCCATTTGCAACTGTTTTGACCAATGGTTTTACCCTTTTGGAATGTTTACCAATCTGCAAATATCAAACAATGCAATGACTGATGGGTCAACAACACATTGCTGTTATTTGATTGTACCCTTCAGAAAATTCTTTCAGACAATTTCGTTACAGTTGATCAGTTTATCCAACAGTTCATCCCAGACAGAGAAATGCAGAAGGGGTCAGAGGTCGCCAAAAGTTTAGCAAGCATTTCTTTTGTTGTCATTATACATTGCATCTCAATGAAATTGGAATTTTAAGCAGTTTTAAGGTTATGAGCGAGTCCAAAAAAGTCTTAAACTCGCACAGAAGTAACACGCAGCAGTAGTACATTGATTCAGAACTGGAATTCATCATTCAACATTGACTGTGCACCTCGCTTTGACAGGAGCTCGTCATAATGCAAGCATCACTCGTCCCCAAGTCTTACCTTGGATATGGGCCAAAGAGCTGGGTTCTAATCCCGCAGCACAGAGCAAAGCAAACACACAGCAGCAGTGTTAAAAGTAGAAAAATAAGAAGAGGTGAGTCACTCTGTTAGACTGAGACGGAACGCAGAAGCACGGCAGTTCAGACTCCATTTTCGCAAGTGTTACACCACAAGTACACAGAGAAGAAAGACACATGGGAAGCATGTGTGTACGTGTGTGTGTGTGTGTGTGTGTGTGTGTGTGTGTGTGTGTCAGCTCACAGAAGACCGAAGAGCTCTCTGTAGTTCTCGTCTCCTTTACCCTCAGACACCAAACTGTCAAGTTTGTCAATGAGCTCAGCCTCCACCTGTAGAAGAAATCACATTTTTAAGGACTTAGCCTCCAATGGAGAACTCTGCCTTTCTCAGTATCTTTCATCGCGGCATGATGCTGCCAGAGAGTGAAACTTTGCCTGTTTGAAGTTTCCGTTCTTCTGTTGCTCCCAATCCATCATGTCATGGAAGATGGGAATCATTATGTTCCGCACCTCCACTTGAGGGACCAGCGTCACTCCCAGGAAGGGACCAATCATACCGGGGATGAAATGGATCTTATTCTCACCTGCAGTTGTCATGGAGTACACAAGGGTTAGTCAGATAAGGGCGAAAAAAGGGAAAGAGAAAACTGTTGCAGATAGATGCTCTGTTCTGTTCGAGTGGGTGCATTCACTGTTACCTCATATTTTCCTTATCATACTTTCTTCTATACATGTATTTGACCTCTTTTTAATTTGACCCAGTGTACTTAAGTGTGTTTACCCAGGTTTTGCCACATGCTGAACAGTTCATATGTCATCATCACTCTCATGTCGCCATACCTGGACAGAGACATAGGTGAAGAGGTTAGGATTACTTAAGGACAACCAACTTACAACACATAATAAAGCCATATAGAATAAAACACAAGGAAATCTGTCACCTGTCAATTTTGGTGCCACAATTTACATTTTGAAGGATTTCATTAATATCAATTGAATGTCTTTAGTATTGTGGTTATGCTCGGGCATCCATCCTCAACATAATTGAGTTTTGTGAGAATCGTTTTCATTTTATCATCATCATGTCCACTTTGTTGACAAATACACTGTACATCAGATCTGAATGTGCATTTTGCCCTGTGTTGAATCCATAACTTACTCTACATAAAGTGTGTTCTTACTTGTCTAAGACCTTCTTCCTCTTAGCAGGGCTCAGAGTCTCCAGTTGTAAACTTGGCTGGTTGATGTATAACACTGCCAGACTGAAGTAGGAATTCCACACCTACACACACACACACACACACACACACGCAAACAGCATAAATTTCGTTAAAGCTCGAAAGCAGGTCACATTAACCACTGTTGATCTCAGTTCCACAATTTTGAAGTGAATCTCTAATTGCAATCATACCTGAAACATCCTGCTCACAACAAAATACTAAGAAAATCCCAGTGTATTCGATATTGCAATTGAAACATAAACTAATACTTAATATAGCCTACATGGATGGATAGGTAGTCCGAGGGAAACAGAAATCTCAACAGATAGACAGTCTGATACAGTGCCACTGACTATTTACCACTGAAATCAATTCAGATTGAGATTTTCTATCTGTAGAGGATAGTAACGATTTTTTGCCTTTCAACAAAAAGAACCAATATTCGGAGGGAAAGGTGGTGAGCGTGACGCCTCATTTTCTAAGTGTCAACTTTTGAACACACAATTCCCCTCTTGCACAGTGGCCCACAGATGCCAGCGGCTCTTGGTTGGCAGGGGCTCACAAGGTCACATGCTGTACATAAAGCTGAGGAGGGAACACACCATGAGGGACAAGAGAGCTTCCCAGGTGCATAGATGCCTTTTTTTTCACCTTCATAGGACAAATTTGGAAGAAGGAGGGACTAATTAAAAACGAATGCTGCTTGGGAGAAATTGAAACTGAAAAAGTATGTGCTGACACTGTGACATTTGCTCAAAAATGTTGTAGCGCTTAGGAATCTCTTGGCACACATTGAGGAGTCTCAGAGTTTTTAGCTGTTAAATACACATTTCTAAACCAGAAAAATCCAAGAAATCTCGAGCAAACGTCTCTCAAGGCCAAATTATACATCTAAGGCGAAAAGCACACCGTCAGTGGCTGAAAAGCCTCCCACACAACACGCAACTGGATGGATGATGGATGGATAGGTACTGTAGATAGATAGGTAGGTACATACAACTACTGGCGTACTGGTGTATTGTACATTGCCGTGAGGAGTGGTCATGGGAGGCAGCAGAGATCGTACTTCACCTGTCATCATATCAATCTTATAGTTGTATTTATCCAGTGATATTCACTATGAAGCTATTTTTAAACATTATCCTTTAGCTGCTGCCATTCAAATGGTGAATAAGCTGCTCTGTAGGGTTCATACGTTTGTAAACCTGATTGTGATGAAGTTAGTGCCTCACCAGCCACGAACCTCCCTGTAAGTCATTGATACATTAGTATGCTGTACAGTAGTATAATGTACATTGGTGTGTTGTATACTGATTAGTTTGTTCTTAACTACCTTTTCTGCAACATTGTTTGAGCTGCATTAACTTAAACTTCCCTAGATCATTCATCAGTTGTACCTACCTACCTACCTACTTACCTACCGACCTACCTACCTACCTACCAACCTAACAGACACTTGTCTCTGTTTCAAAGAGGGCAGCGTGAGAGGACATGCGTATATTTGACACCACGTGTTTGCAGTAGCACAGTAGGTGTCACATTGATGCCTTGCCAAAGTCACACAGCTTGACATCAAAAGTTGTGTGAATGATGCAGGTGTGTGTAGGCGTGTGTCAGTGTGTGTGGACGTTCACAGCCTGGACCATTTCACCGACCTTGAAATCAAATTCGGCGTCGGTGAAATTCTTATGCAGGGCAGGAGACAAATACTGAGCGGTGGTCAAGATGATGCTGCAACAGACGCAGACGGTACATTCAGCTGTGCAGTTGTGTATCCATTTTAAAAAAGCAAATAGTAAAAATTGTAAATCCTAAGTGCGTCTGTGTGTGTGTGTGTATGTTTGCCATACTTGCTGGTTAGCAGCCTCATGATATTCCAGTCACGTGGGAAGATGCTGAGCTTCATCAGGTTTCTGAACACACACAAAATCTTCAACAAAAACTCCTAAAATAAAGAGAAAGACAGATTTGGTCATACACCTGCAGTTCATCTGCACATCTATCAAGGGTGTAAAATGCTTCCCCAGGTTATTAAGGTTGCAGGATGTCCGATAGTGATAGAATAATGAAGTCTCTCAAACCTTGATCTCGTCTTTGCTTTGAAAGCTGTCCATTAGGTGTTGGAAATGAATATCGGTCATGAGGCGCAGCAAAGACAGGAGACAGGACACATATTCTCCCTGCCAACAAGGGGGACAAAAGGGTAAGATTAACGTCTTAATGGATGAACAAGGGGACAAAATGAAGCCACAAGAATGGTAGCATGGAGTCGGATGGAGGTTATACTTAAAAATGGCTCTTTTCTAAATCAAAAGATCCAACAATGGGCAACGTCTCCAAATCATTGTCCAAAAATGTATTCCGCGGGTTAAACTAACATGACCTTCATGGATGGAACAAGTAATCAGTTCCTACATATGACTTATAGTGAACTTTCATCCAGTGCCGGAAAGGAAACTTCTAAAGGCCAACTGGTACAAGTAATTGCAGTTCTTTTTTAAAGGTTCCCATCGATGAAGACACTGGCCCAGACCGTCCACTGGCTGGTGCTGTAGTTCCAGCAAATTCAAAGGCAGTGACAGACGGGATGGTTACTGCACACTATGAGATACTTTCCTCCCTGAGGATGCTGCTTCGCCTCATAGGGGGTTTTTCAACTACACACAGTAACAACAGATAGAATTTTTTTAGAATGCTGTTGTGTGAATGTCATTTCAAAAGTCACAGTGTCCTCAAGTCCACTTTTGTTGTTTGTGCTCCCAGTGGTGGATACGACAAGGAGTTAAGAGTCTTCATTAAATGTTAAATCAAGTATGCAACATTAAACACGATGATGAAGAGGTTGATGAAGGGCTCATGAACACGAGTGAACGTGAGGCTGGAATGGGGAATGGCTGGAGGGATGGTGGTGGTGAGAGTGGTGGATATTCCAAATGGGCGGATGTCAGATGACAGGATGGGACGTGGTGAAATGTAGGTAGTAGTCAAATTGTTAGTTACTAACAGTTATCTCTGCGGTGCATTGCAGACAGCGTTGGCCCCTTACCGCCTCCTGCGATTGGTTTTTGCTCATGATTGACAGCAGGGTCTGCAGGAGGACGTCCAATAGGGACTCTACTGTCATCTTCACCTCCTCCTGCACTGATGTCTCCTGGAGGAAACAGGAAACGACATTAAAGAGCAGCTGTGACAAGTCACCCAGTATATCATAGTAAACAGTAAAAGTTTGAGTGTGTTCCTGCATTCAAGAATAACATTAGAACGTCAGATTTCACCTTCACCTCAAGATTTTTCCACACATTTACTGTATCTTGAGGTATAGGGGGTTTAGAACTAAATGAAAAACAAATCCTTCACAACGAACTCTTTCACAGGCCTTTACATGTGAAGAGGTACAGTACACACATTTACCATGTACAGCGTGTGCATGTGTATTACCAGTGAGCTGCTTTTGATAATGGAGAATATTGAGCTGAGTATTCCAGAACATATGAGCAATTCCTTCTGTTGTCGCAAATGTAGATGGATGTGGTGAAGGACAACAGGAAGTAGGATCCTTCTGGACTCTATATGTCAGACAAACACACACATTTATTTGGCATGCTGGTTTGATGCAGTACTGTCAACATCATTGTGGCTTCACAATGTTTGCTTAACATGTAAAGAAAATCAGTTTTTGATACATTTTATGATACATGATGCCCTCAGTGCAATCACTACAAAATTTATTTGTGACCGTTTATAAGCAATCAGTTGTGATAAGTGACACACTGGAAATGTCTGAATTTTCGTGTTTTTAGTCTTCACCTGGGAATGAGAAGAGTTTGCTGTCCACAGTCCGCGCAATGGACTGCAGTTTGACCACATCCATGGACTGTCCTATTTGGACTGTGGATGGCATACTACCCAGAGTTCCTCGTACAAACTCTGCAACTTCCTGCACGGTAAACATCTGCAGCAGCTCATTAAAGATGGTTGGGAATGAGTTCAATAGAGCAGCCTGGAGAGGACGAGAGGGGAGGTGAGAGAAGGCTGAATAAAATGACAGAAATTAGAAGTTCGGCCATTCCAGATTCCAAAGAATGTATCTGCAAATTGATCCCTTATTATGAGTACAGCAATCGAGGTGCAAAGTAGATTAAAAATAGTGTCAGGCTGATTTCCAAAGTGCTATTTTTCCATTTGAGAAAAATGGTCCAAGAAATATATTTTGTTGCACATTAAAGTACTTCTCAAAATTCACCAAATCCTGTGTTTCAGCTTCATTCTAACATGGAAGTGCAGCATTTTGGAAAGAGCTTTTTTTAAAATTTTGTGTGAAATGCTTCAAATGCCTGTCGTGGAGTGACAAAAGGGAAAAACAATGTGGGTTCAAGAGTGCTACACAATAAATATCCAAACATTACGAACACATCGAGAAATCAATGAAGAGATTTAGGAGGATACACAAAGGAATGACCAAAACAGACGTTTAACAATTCATAAACCAACACAAGTGAGAGCCTCGTAAGTGCTTAGTGGGGAGAGCATCCAGCAGGCTGTGGTTTGACTTTAATGATTAGAGGGGAAGCAGCAGAGGAAGATGAGAGGGGCGTAGAGAGGAGTGTAGACGATGATGGTTGTTGCCGACGCTCACTGGTTGGATCTAGGCTGTGCTGGTGTTGGCTTCAATCTCCAAGTTTGGCAGCTTGATGTTGGGTGCAACTAAGTTTACAAACCAGGAAACCTGTAGGTTATGAGTTAAATCTGTCTGTGCCGTTTCTTGAACCTGAAGATTGTAGTTTGACCATTTAGAACAGGCTAGTTGATACAAGCCTCCTAAAAAAAATTAGCACAACTTATCACATTAACTGACTTGTTACTGACCTGTTTTATCACATACAGTGATCGTTTCTAGATGCAAATTAGGAATAATCAAGAATAATGTCACTGTGTCATTGCGGTGAGGCCACCAGAAGTCACCACATTGGCCATGGCTCCAGTTTGTGGCCTTGCTAGCAACAGGAACTGGCGCTGACCAACTGCCTTTGGCATTAAATCTCATAAAAAGACAGACGGACAGGATGAACTGTCCAACATTGTTCAGGTATGGACATGGACTCACCTACCCCTGTTAGATGTTAGCACACAGGCAAAGGTTTGTGTCAATACCTGGAGGACACCATGATGGGTGATGTGTAGTTTGTTGAACAATACAAATGTGGGTCAACAGTAATTGTGGGGCATTTCAGGCAAGTATGCACAGTATAAGTAAACAGGGGGTGTGTGTTGGCATAGCATCTCTGGGAGGTGGGTGAGGTTATGCTAACAGACAAGAGGGGAGTCGAATGAGGTCTCTTGGCCTCAGACTTCACACAGGGCAGGGATGGGGTATTGTGTCTTTAACCGGAGACTTCTACTTACTGCCAGCGGAGAAGGCCGCAGAGCATTGGTGCTCCAGGCCTGAGTGCAGATGGCATGCCCACTGCTCAGACCTTGTCCTAGGGCATGGGACTGGGGTTGGCCAAGGGCAGAAGAAAGGACTAAGGGGAGAGTGGGTACAACACCGGGGCCTGGGGTTTGGTTTGTGGATGGACAAGGCTGGGAGCCCTGTGGTGCATGAGTGTGGAAGAATAGGACCAAGACAAAGTATTGTGAGAGAGGGGATTGGGCAAGGGTTGAGGAATTCGGGGAGAATAAGAGAAGAAGAGAAAGGCTGAAGTACTAGAAACTAATAAATAACAACGATCTTGTCGGGTTATTTTAAACACAACAACTCAACTAGTGATGGAATTACTACTAGAATTGAAGGAGAGTCGCTACTAACTAGAATGAAACACCTTTCAACACACTATAAAAAATATCCGATGTTGACTGGGCCAATGACATTTCCTTGATCCTTCAAATACTGTGCTTGTGTATACATGGGTCCAGTTTCTATCAGTCCTCACCTGGGTGAAGATGAGGGTCTCTGAGTTGCGGCTGTCCAGGCTGAGGACGAATCGAATAGACTGAAACAATTCCTGGATGCTGGTGCGGAACTGCTCCTCCTCCATCCCGCACGTCGCCCGCGAGTAAAGGATGCGAGACTGGACGATGAACTTAAACAAGTATTCTAGAGCCTGTGTGAGTGTAGAGGTGAACAAAAAAAAAAGAAAAAAGACACATCATATGTTGTGCCTTCTCAGAAACACAAAAACAGGGACCTTAAGAAGGACACGTAATTACATAGATCAAAAAGCCAAGTACTACAGTATATGCCTACTACATTATGGATATTTCTTGACTGGATTCATTTTAATATTTCATTTCTGGTAACTATTTATTGTTTGTTCAATATATATCATCATGCAATAAAGATATGCTTGATATGCTGGTAAAGAAATCTATTCTGTATCACAGATTATGGAGTGTTTCTAAACTGGTCAATGAGGATCCCCCAAGAGGCCGAGTCAGGGTCTACTACAGCTCCAAAAGTCCACCAGGTGGGGAACCAGTACCACTTCACTCATGTGGGGATGCAGAGGTAGGCCAGGGTCTCAGTAGGGCAGCCAGAGAGAGGGACGTTTGCCAATCTCTTCTTAAACTTCAACCACTGCCCTCGTAACCCAATTGTACTGCGGTTCAGCTGCCTGGTTTAATTGGTGGCATGAAGGTGGACCAGCTCACCCTCATGGCTTCCTGGATGTGGTCTTGTCTGAGCACCTCAGCAGAACGGTCCATGTACCACTTAAGACAGCGAATCAGCTCTCTGAAATTTGGAACAACAATTTAGTGCTAAACTGCAGTACATGTTACTGTGTTCCATTTTTTTTTGTACTAGCTGGTACAAAGCACTCACTTGTAGGCCAAAGCTCCTGCAAAGTGCTTCTGGATGTATGTGTCCATCACTGGCCTGAAGTGGAAGAACTTACTGTCCCTGAGGAGGTTTATGATGAAAACCTGACGGAGAGAGAGAGAGAGAGAGAGAGAGAGAGAGAGAGAGAGAGAGTAATCAGCACAGCTGTTGAAACTGTTGGAACTCACAAACGGTCAAAGTGACCCTTTTCCATCTTCCTATTTATAGTTCCCTGGAGCCAAAGTTACCAGAAATTCATTAAGCAACATTTGGAGAACTATGCCATGATGTCATAAAATGTACTGGTGGCATACACAATAAAACAGTTCAATGTACAAACCGTCCGTGACCATCCGTGAACATATGAACATCTCACACACACTTCAACTGTAAAATTACTAGCACAAAGCACTTGGATGTGAAAAACAAGATTGCGCAAATTCTGCTAATTCACACACTTACCAATGACTGGAACACGAGGGGTCCATATTTATCAGTGTTGTCATCCAAGATAGAAAACAGGGTGTCCAGGATGTCTTGGAGAAACTATCACATATAAACAAAGATTGTTAAATAAATATGAAGTGTCAGAAGAGGACAGCAAATGTTTTTTTACTGCCTGAGGTAAGCACATCGTGAGAAATATTTGTCACAGACAACCACACCTTGACAATTTCCTCCCCACTGACATGTCGCAACCGGCCTAGGATGTCCATGACCCGGTCAGGGTGGGCCTTCCACTTCAACAGAGCCAGGAGGTCCACTGGAATACAATTGCACAAAAGAGCAAATGGAAAAACTTAAACCTGAGACATCTGAGCCAAATATTGTCATGCTAATGTGTATAATACTATTCCTTTCCTGGGGGCATCACACTATTACTTTGCGTTGGCCAAATGAAGTCTCCTATATTGGTTCCACAATTGTCGAAATCTGCTAAACACAAATTATAAGAAGTACTTCTTGTGTTAAACGCACCGTTCTGAGTTAGCTTGGTGGAGGAGAGTTGTGTGGTAATCCAGAACGACTCCTTGCTGCTGCGCTGGAAGACCAAGCTGGAGGGGATACTGGGACAACTGTTGAAGTCCTCCTTAGAACAAGGTAGGCCCAGATATAAGGCGTGGTTGCTGAAGGTGGTGTTCTCGTCACACTGGTAGGCAATACGAATAAAGAAATCAAAGCAGAGATAAGTCTCTTCAAAGCAAAACAAATCATTGGAACTTGGACGCCACCAAGTTGTGGGTCGGTGAAGAACAAAAGGTAGTGAAGAATTTATTTCTGTGGGGCACAGTGCAGAATTAATTGACGAGCACACTCATAAAACGGAATTAGTTTGACAGTGGGGTGAAAAGATGAGGTACATCAGTTTTCACTTAAGGTGGATAATGAGAGAGGTGTCATCACAGGTGTCATTCTGGACCCATTACGCAGACAGTTCTTACCTTGTAGACATAAAGTTCATGAGTCTCATCGGACAGAGTTGTTCCATCCTCCCTCATTAGTGGAGAGAAAGAGAAACCAAATAGCTTCTTTTCGCCCTTGTCTTTGGCTTTACGGGGAGAGAGAAAAATCGATGAATATTTCACTACTTCAGTGAAAGAACAGGTAATTTTGGCTATTATAACGAAAAGTACTGTTTGCAAAATTTCAATCCCAACTCCCGTTATTTGATAATCTTTTGCTCAGTCACCATTTTGGCATTTCTATCCAGCTTTGCAAATCCAGCGCTGCACAATCAAGTTCAACACTAAAAATAATTCACTCGGTCTGTCAGTCTTAATGCCTTAATCGTGATGTGATTAAAGTCAGACCTCAACACATTAATGTTTTCAAACGTAATTAAAGCTAGTTGTACTTTGTCCCTTCTGCACACCATTAGTGCACTCCTGAAACCTCCACACACATGCACGAGAGATTTGAAAGCTGTATTTTTGAAGAGGGTTGGTTTGCAGCGCACATTTGAAAGCTGTATTTTGAGGTAGACATTAAGTGCTCAAGATCATCTTTTTCTCAATGTTTGGTTTTATGGTAATTTGTGTTTGACTATATTCTGGTAAGAATTGCCCCACATTGATGATGTTGTTGTAAAACTGTCTCAAAACACAAAATGATGGGATTGTAACCTTACATGTGTAATTAAATAAGATGGATTGCAGACCCTAATTTAATCGCAATTTTTAGAAAATGACCGTTGCTGTACAAATGTCACAGACTGTCCTTTCATATTGCGTTATGAAAGCAGGTAAGGGTAGTGTCGGCAAAGACGTGAACTCACTGGAGCAGTGTCTGAACTCAAAGCGTAGGTGGGAGCCTCTGAAGCGGTCGATGGGAATAGGTAGCTTAATCACCTCACTCCATCGGGGGCTGTTGTTATGGTAGAGGACAAAGGAATGGTGCTCGCCCACATTGGGCTCACCTGCACCCAGACTGATGCAGTCCTACCACACGGAAAGAGAGGGACGAGTAAAATAGTAAATGACTCCAGAGTCAGAGTGTACTTTAAAAAAATACATAAGTCACAAGGTGTCCACAATTGTGTTAGCTTGTATGCACTAGCTAGTGCAAATTACCACATGGCAAAATGAGACTATTTCAGATATGAGCATGCAAGTGGGAAATTTGCAATCTGATTTGAAATCTGTCAAAAGAACACAGGTATATTAAAAAAAACAATTCTGATTCTTCACAAAATATTCAAAGAGGACAGCAAGAACAGCGATGAAACCCTCATCCACTCCCTATTCCCACCTTCAGAATCTCTCCATCAGCATAAAGCACGTAGATGGAGACTTCAATGTTCTTCTGCACACTCTTGCCGCCTCTTTCAAAGTCCCCTCGCTCCAGAGTCAGGTACAAGTCGTTACGGATGTCACCTGGTAGCATGAGCACAGACAAACACATTCAAACAGAATGATAAAAATCCAAGAAAAAAAAAAAAAACAGACCAAAAGAGAGAGAAAAAGAAATTGTGCAATATGAGATTTCTTTCCACACAGCTCCACTGACATGGGTGCCGATTTGCTTGCGTCTTGTGTAGGGTTAGGGTTAGCTTTAGGGTACTGCTTGCCTAAGAGTATGAAAAATCTTAAACATAATGCATGTTGCCAAATCTGCCACCGCTGCTCAGTTGCACAGTGAATCTTGCATAAAGTTGCATATCAAGCAAATGGGCAGGGACTGTGGTGTCACTACATATATGCAAAATCACTTTACGATTCCCTCTACAGTACAGATTTATAAATATTTATTCATACACACAAACACAAATATAGTACATATTTTTCTATACACACACAGACATTCACGCACACATACGCCTCACCTGGTATGATAACGTCAGGGAAGCTCAGTTTGCGTGTGATGGCCACACCTTTGGTGAAAACGAGTGGGAACTCCCTGCGAACCTGCTCCATGTCGCCTCGCAGCAGCTGAAGGGAGATGACCAGACCTGGGAACACAGGAGCACAGATAATCACGGGGAAGACTTGTGTTTGAGTGCAGCTACAAAGCTAATGAGTAGGTAGGTAAGTAGGTCATTTATTAATGCATCAATCTATTGATGAAATTACACTTTTAAAAAGTGCAATTTTAGAACAAAAATGTGAAGAGAAGGTGAATGACGGTGCATGAGAGTGGTTAGCACATGTAGTTAATATATTCTTCAATCAACTTCACGGCTATAGCATGTCCCTGAAAATAACTCTGTGGACAGCTACATTGTTTTTTTGTATCCAATTCAATTAGAAGTTATACAATTCATCATGTAGAGTCAATTGTATTATTTACAGGGTTGATGTTACTGCCAAACACTATTCACATTCATACCTGTTGACATTTGTATTATTTTGCCTTTGAAAATAATTGCTAATATTGTAATTTTTCATTTAATTTCAGCATGGTCTCCTCAACACATATCAATGACAAAAAGTTTACCATAGTTCGTGCTAGGAGCAGTGTATTTGGTGCTGGATTTACGGATGATATTCTCGTGGATCTGATACCACTCGTTCTCATTGTTACACCTGCAGAGAGAAATCCAGTTAAACAATTATGCAATATCCTTCCTAGAAATCTAAAAAGATTGAAAAAAAAAAAAAAGGCTGAGGCTGAGAAACATGTGTCATCTCATGACATGCGGCTACAATGCAGCCGTCAAGTTGTCTTGAACATAAAAGAATAGAACAAAGAAAAAAATGTCTCGACATCTTGAAAATAGAGAAGATCTTCCTCATGTGTGTCGTGTTTCTTCACATATTTGTAAACACAGAGACACTGTCACTGTAAGACGGTACGCAGGGATGACAAAAAATGACGATGCTGTGAAACGTATAAAAATATAATAAATAAACACTATAAATTACAATTTATATGTGTCTCAAAACTCACGTGTAAACTTTGAGGACAAACTCCTTCTCCTCTTTCAGCTCCGAGATGGTGTGCAACACGTCGCTCATTGCCAGCACGGCACAACCGTACGGCCGGCGGTACTGAACGTGCGGGGGACCTTTTTTGCTGTCGTTAAGTAACATACGACCTGGAAAAAGACGCCAATTCAGCAAAGCATGAGTCTTAAATCATGGACATACTAGCACTACCGATAGGTATTACATATTCAAATAGTCTGAACATGACATGAGAGGGGCTTTGAATAATTGATCGGTTATCACATTAACCTCATGGCCATGTTAGCTACTGGCTGTGAGTCTGTGAGTTGCTTTTCTTGTCACTCAGGCAGGTGATGAACTCAAATGAAGCTACACCGATAGAGACGTATGTGGAGATATTTTTGAAAAATTTGTTGACAAAGTTTAGTTCCTTTCAGAATTGTCACCCCTTCGCTGGAGGTGGATGATTCCCCCTAGATTTATCCTATAGATTTCCCCTTTCAGCCCTGCAGCTTGGTTTTCCCAAAGCAACTGAGCCGCACTAATGACAATGACACACAGGTCACCAAGCATAACTGTAGCAACGCTGAGAGCATTCGGAGGTTGTGTCCTCTCTGGCTGGGCTGGTCCTTCTCTGACTGGGCCCCTTAATCACTCTATAAGGCACTGAGTTGGAGCATATCCGATTGTTTACAGATATCAGCTGATGGAGCTGAGGGTGAGGGCTTGCCTGCACCAAGTCTCGTCTGTCATAATTTTGGGAAAGGACACACACTGAGGTGCAGAGCGGGTTGAGGCAATGAGCCAGTTGAGTGGGCTTGACAGCCGGATGGAGACGAAAGAGGTGTGTGGAAGAAAAGCGGTATCAACTCCGCCCCTGTCAACATTGGCAGCAAGACGTTATGAGGCAAACAAGATGGTGGAGGCGACAGTGCCAGCATAGGGAGTGTCGGAGTGCAATCTGATGGGCCGAATGGGGACATTGCTAAGCAAAGGCGTTCCCGATGACAAAGTAAATATCAGTGACGTTCAGGCTGACGGGCGCCAAGCTGAGACGACATTTGAGTCGACGATAGTTTGTAGAGTCCAAGTCACATTAACCTTTAGATGCACATGTGGGATCAAAAATGACCCAGGGGTTGTAATTGTTCAAAAATCTTTATACAAAAAAATTGTAATATATTCTTATTCCAGGTATTCCTCACTAAACATGCTTGTAAAGTGAGGCTGTTTTTTCTTTATTTATGTTTTCATCCTTTTTGAGAAAATTCTCAATATTTTGAGAATTTTATTGAGGATCTCAAATGACCCCACTGGTGGAGGTGTGTAGGTTGTGGTAGGTTGTGCATCTAAGGGCGTAAGTCCAGGACAAGATCTGCAGCTCGGACAGAGAAAAGAAAACTTTCAAAGGGATGTAGAAAAGGTTCGGATAAACACCATACCTGTTCTGATGACTTGCGAGACGATGTAGAGATCTCGCTTCATGTCTTTGTTACTAAGGTCCTGTAGATGGGTAGAGATGAAGGGATGGTTCACATCATTTGACAATAAAATACACTCCTGATATCAAAACATACATCGTGTATTTAGCCTAGTATTGAGACCCTGATGGATAGTTCCTTTGTGACAGTACACATTCGATAATGTTGGTCACCATATGTACCATAGCATCGAGAAAAGACTCTTTTAGCCTTCAACTTCTTAAGTACTCTTAAGTACTCTGTTGTCTTTTTAGATATGAAATTTCCTTGATTCTCAAAAGTGATCAAAGTCAAGTAACCACGACTCAAAGCCTTGTCAAAATGCAACAGTGCGAGGTTCGTGGGTGTTGCTCGGAGATGAGGTAATGGAGCGAAGCCTCCCCACATGTCTGAGTGTAAACACATTTTGTGATGACGCTCTCTGTGTGGTAGCGCCCCTGTTGGTAGCTGCAGTAGCTGCTAGTGTGTAGGGCCGTGAGGCTACACGCTGCAGCCGGAGCAGTTGCACATCATCAAGAGAGCTACGGGGGGAGCCGGGGTCGGCAATGCCTCATTACCTCTGTCCGACTAAATTCTAAATGTGTGCTGAAACTGCCTGAAGTTACCGTGAAGAGAGTGCACAGTCTGTCCACTTTCTCTGGATTCTTTGGTCCTCCGTTCTTGTTCAGTCTCACCATAAACTTCTCGCTGACGCACACAAACAAAGCGACATTAGCAAACTACAGCATTATAGGTATGGATCACAACATTACAGAGCTAGAATTGCACAAAATCAATCAAAATTACAGAATTGCAACTTTTTACAAACCGCCACAGTAAGGAAATATGAAGACATGACCTTAAAAACACTGTAGACTCTTTGGGAATCATCAAAACTAAATTTGACTCAGACACCGTCATTCCTATTTGCGCCGCACTTCAGCCGGGTAGTGAAATCATATGGTTGTTTTCATTAAGCGGACTGAAATCAAAATAAATAAACCATTGATTGGCTCCGTCTCTCCAGCTCTGCCTTCTCAATTTGGCCCTGCGTATGCTAGCAAAACGGAGAATGTGGAAATCACTCAAAAGGCAACTGAAAATGGAGACAATGGCTTTGATGAGGAGGAGAGAGTTGGGCAAAGCAGCCACTGATTGTGCGTCTGTTGCTTGCAGATGCCAAATAACAGACAGAGACAGAGAGCGTGTTTGCTGCAAAGCGCTACTACGCTAAGTAGTGCGATCAAACATATTTCAACACAGATTGAGTGGTGTGTTCCATATTTTTTGATGATACATTTCAAAAACGGTAAACACAATCAAGTTTATGACAAACATTCTGTGCATTGTGCTTGATGAACGAATGAAATTGTGACCAAAAGCATCACAGCGTAGCATAATTTGCTCAGAGTTCAGGGGTACATGAACATTTAACAAGTATCTGGAACCCTCAGAGCAACCATTTAACGCCAATGTCCAACAACAGCTTGTGCAGGTAAACTAATGGTGACCTCCTTAGATTTAAAAGGTGTTAAAATTAAGTTTTTTCAAGGCATGAAGTTTTCATGTGTGACTGAGAATATGTTTTAATGGAGGAGCACAATGATAACATGTTGAGGCAAACAAGTGCAAAGCAGTCGTAGGTCCTTTTAACCGTCTCTGCCAGGACACACAGCATGTTCATACCCACACGGTGTGTCAATATCCACATACAGGTAAAGTTCATCCAGTAACCTTCCCAACTGTCTTTATCCGAAGCTTACGGAGCATAGCGGCCATAGCTAAATTCAAAGCGAGGAATTAGATGTAGAAAAGGGATCTGAAGGGAGGCAGAGAATGGGAGAGCCATGCCCCCTGTCTCTCCTAACCGCCCCCCCATCCCACACTCTTCTCTCCTCTTCTCTTCTCTTCTCTTCTCTTCTCTTCTCTTCTCTTCTCTTCTCTTCTCTTCTCTTCTCCTTTCCTCTCCTCTCTTCTCTTCTCTTCCCTCCCTTCTCCTCTCTTGCCCTCTCCCATCTTCATCACAAATGCAACAGACATGCTGACTCAGCCTCAGCCATGAAAACATGCAGTCAAGGTTAACTCCCTTTGTGTATGTGTGCATGGACAGTATTTGTGTGTCCGTTACGAGAGGAAAAATGCAATAAAATGCAGTAACTGGACGTGAGTGAAGGGACACGTGACAAACATCTCACTGCCTCTTGTTCGACCCCCTGGATTCCTCTCACCACCGACGATGCATTTTTTCTTAAGGACACACAAACTGAGTATCACAGGCTCATTAGCGATATTAGCAACCACTCCTCTTTAGCATCGCAGCCACTCAACAACGTATAGCAAACTCATGGAAGACACCCTTCAGTAACCCCATATGACCACATACAAGTATTTCTTCCATGTACGAAGGCAGAGTGTCACATAGGGAGAGTGGTGTATACAACACCCAGAATATTCAGGAGAAAGTAGGACTATTTTTGTCCTCAAGTTCACTTTTCCAAGAAGGACAGACAGAGGTATGGAGACGTGTGACATGTGCCTGCATATGTTTACCTACCTGATAGTCTTTCCCTCTCTGAGGTCATACAGAGAAAAGAAAATCTCGGTGTCCTCCCCGATGCTGTTGTACGCAAAACTTTTGAGGTTGACCAGTAAGTGGTGCGGTATTGGAACTCGACAAGTCTCCATGTGTCGCTGACGCGAACTGTCCCCCTGGAAACATACCACACAACAGGATAAAGAAAAGAAAAAAGTGATGATAAGTCACTTACCGGTGAATAATCGACATCAGTTTGTCAATTTCAACCAATCAAACTTCAATTGAATGCTAATGTGGACATGGTGATGTGCTCCATAATACTTTACCTGTGTGGTGCTCTGTTGGACACTGTGCCTACTGGACAGATGCTGCAGAAGGGAAGGAGAGGGACACGGTATTTCATGTGATATTCCTGTTGTGTCATCTTTTCAAAGTAATCATACACTGCAAAATGACGATTCAACAAAATAGGAAGTTCTGTGTAGTCCTCCTTGTAGAACTGAATGTAAACTGAAATGTGATGTGGAAATGTAAAAGTGTATTTGAAAACATGTACGATAGAGATGGCCATGTCCCTGGATTTCATTCATGCGTTTCATTCAGAGGTTGAATGACGCAATGTGATCGTGTACCAAAAAAACTTAGCAAAAAATGTTGTAAAAGTGGACGAGAGTATCTTGAGTGTTTTGTAGCAACAGCAGAAAGAAAGAGGAATCTGAGAGGATCCAGGGAGATAAAGGCAGACGAGCCGCTGTGCCGACCCGAAAAGACATGCAGAAATGTGTTTTTTCAAAATGTAAAATTGAAAGTAACGCCTTGTTGTAGCAATTAGATTGAAATGTAGTTTTGTGATGAAGCTATAATACACAAACTGGCACTCATTTTAAGTAAAGGACATTGATTTTGTCCTATACTGATATTGATCATTGTGCTACCCACTATTTTGTAAAGATCGGAGACACTGATCAGGTCTTCATCCACCATCTCAAACTCCTTCCTCGGAACCAAGTCGAGCCCGAGGTTCCTACAAAGAATAGAAAAGTAAGGCGGTGATGGAGAGAGAGATAGAGAGAGAGAGGAATAGAGGACAAGAGAGGAGACAGAGAGACAATTGCATTTTCTCAGATGAACCATTGAAGTCCAACCTGGATGGACCAGCACATTGACACTAAAACACAATGCGAATCTGCGAGTGTGTGTGTGCGCGTGTATGAGTGTTTGCTCACTCGTTCCCCCAGTCCAGTCGTATGGTGATGTGTCTCTTCACGTCTCGGCTCTGGTCCTGCGTCAGGTGTCCGGATAGAAGCTGCCTCCTCAGGTCGATCAGCTCCATCATCACATGACGCACCTTGTAGAACAGGTCCACTTTGTGCGTCTGATAAAAATGGAAAAGCAGACAGATATCAGCCTTGCTTCGAATTGAGAATATATTACTCATAGGCTATAAATTGGCTGATTATTTCCTTCCTTTGCTAAAGTGAAAATCCTGGACAACACAGATACCAAAACATCGCAGATATGTTCTTTCAACCCTTGACAAAGTCGCAGGTGACACGTCAAAACATTGTACAAAGATGTCTTTGATATAATGGCTTTTTTGTCTGGATTTCCTCCTCTGGAGAAAAGTGTTCCCTCTTTTCATGTCAAACATTTAAGATGTATTTTCAGCGTGTCTGTGAGAATTCAACACAGTATTCGTGACTCATCATTTGAAGACAAAATAACAGGGTTTGAAAACCGGTAGAAGCTTCACCGCCACAGATGCATTTACATGAATGGTTGCTGGGTGAAGGACCTCGGAATGAGAGTTTTGTCTTTTGTGCTGTGAATATCCTTCTTTTTCCCCTTTTAATTTCCCCCGTGTATTCATGTGCGCATCTTCGTATGTGTGTTTTTTAATGTTTACCTGTGGTAGATACAAAAACAGCGTTCGGTCGAAGGGAGGCACATTTAAAAAGACTTCCAGTAGTTGCTTAGCAACAACAGGACTCAGTGCTTTCCAGGGTATCTGTTTAATCGTTGTTTTAAATAGTCTTACATGAATATAGAATAGCGTCTTTGCAAGCATGTGCAGAAACACGTGTCGAGAGAGCCGGGATGAAGTCGGTAAACAAAATGTGGGTTTAAGATTTGCATTAGATGTCAATTAGCTCCGACCACCCACTGCATGTACTCAGTGAACCTGCAGTAAATTCGGCGAGTACTTATTCAGCGCCGCTTCTGTGTTGTCGTACATGTCCTTCTGACTGCATGGACCACAGCTCACCGTATGGGCAGTACTGACAGCTGAGCCGTAATAACACACACTAACAAAGCAGGATGCTTGAATTTCACATTTATGATCCAAGCCGCACAACTTCTTGACTACCTGGGCCTGTTCATGGGTGTGTATTAAAAGGTTTTGTTTCTCCAAACCTCCAAAAAAAGTGGAATCATATCAGCAGGACTTGGTACTTTTCAGTTTAACTGACAAATACGAAGTCCTGGTTGGTTGGCAGAGAATCCTGAAAATGATAGGGGTGTTAAGGGGTATTTCGTGGACCTTTATTGACTCCATTATAATTATTTACTTGAAGCAAAACATAATCAATAACCTATGAAATACCTATGATCAGTGGTCATGGGTACCATGACATGAAGGACTGAGAGTCCTCAGAATTATGCATAAGTCCATAACTCAACTCTTGGATGTACAACTTACCAATATCTCAAAATAAAAATTCTCTAAATATTGTCTAATATTATCTATCTATCTATCTATCTATCTATCTATCTATCTATCTATCTATCTATCTATCTATCTATCTATCTATCAATAAATAAATAAATAAATAAATAAATAAATAAATAAATAAATAAATAAATAAATAAATAAAAATTCCCAAAATATTGAGAATGTTCTCAAAATTTATGAAAACATAAAGAAATACATAAAAACAAAGAAAAATATTGCGTCTTGTCACAAACATGTCTAATGAGGAATAAGTGCAATATGAATATATTAAATTTTTTCTTTGTTAGGATTTTGAAGAATAACAACCCCTGGGAGCATTTTTGACCCCACGTGTGCATCTAAGGGTTAAAACATGTGCTGATCAGAAGTGCTGTACAATCTGTTGTTCTTCTTCCAGTTTGGCAAACCTAGGACGAGTATTTTGACTCTTAAACTGGAGCTTACGTTTGCGTGATTGTGTTTTCATAAGCCAGGAGTTGAAATATATAATATGACTTTCGCTCCGCAGGCCCCCATCACACCTCCACTGTATCAACCAATACAACATCGCCTGCTGACAGAAAACGGTTGCAGAAAATAAAGGTCAACCAAAGGGTGGTAGGTCATTGCAAGGACCCATTATTGTTTCACACTGTTTCATTCCACCTGACAGCCCACATGCCTGAGGTGGTATTTGTAACACCACCATTGCGTTGGCAACTTCCCCTGGCCCACTTTCACACCTGACTTGGTAGAAGCATAAATAATATATTCTTTCTTAAGTCTCTTCTCAATTCATTTGTGAAGCGAGGTGCTACAGGCTGTTGCGTATCAGAATATGTCCACAAAAATCAGCGACTGCAGCTACTTCACCACAACCTGACCTGAATCTTGAACTGTGTTTTTAAGCTGTTAAAAACAACTTTCTCATTCAAGGTCAGGACAAAACAAAAATGCTAATTGTGGGCTCAAAGAGCCGGCGCCCCATGCCTCAGGAGATGCTCCCCGATGTGACGTGTCAGGTATTCCCTCACAAACAAATATTGGTATTCATGCAATCATGATTTGGTTTGGTTTGAGATTCTTAATATTCTCTCTCAAATTCTCCTAGTCCTCACCAACATGGGCGCTTGTGGTACAATAAGGGGGCGTTCAGGATTTTGTTCAAGAACACCTATCGCATATATCACACTAGAGGCATCCTGGGATTGAGTCTACACCAACTGGTTTCAAATTGAGGTCCCTGAACCTCTGTGGCAGTTCCGGTAAATAAGGTATCATATAATTTGAGGCTAGGCTGTTCACAAGTTACCGGTCTCAGGACTCCAAAGAGTCTCTGAGTACAGAGAGGAGAGCCACAGCCTCTTCTCACCCATTAGGAAATGTTCCTCTTCATTTTCACAGCTGTCACACTGAATGGTCCTCCTGAAAATGGCAGACCGGTGATGGGAATCACCAGGGATGATAAACAAAGAGTCAGTTTTTTTTTTTTGAAAATGCGCCTCTAAAACAGGACAGAACATGAGGTGAAAATAACTACTATTTATGAGCAAATACTGACATGGAACATCCTGTCTCCAAAGTAGAAGATTGTTCTGAAGATTCAGGTATCGGTTTAAGGACATAATGGAACAAATGTACGATTCATTCACCAATGCCAATGTACTTTCTCTGAGATCACAAAGTACACAAAGTGAATATTCTGTACTCACAAGTACAAATATAGTACTCACGCTGGACAGATTCTCTCCTTGCAGTGGAGAGAATGGGATAATATTTCAGATTTAAGATTGCAGAGGCCACTTTTCCGTTCTTGAAAACAAAATGTTCTACTTTTTTTTACACTAGCAATGTCTCAAAGCTTGGTGGACAGAAATACCCACAATGAAAAGTCCCATAATAATTTAGAATACAACTCTCTTTTGAGCTACTGAATGTTTTGTGATCTTCTTTATTTTCATTCTTTACATACTTATACACAAGGATGTACACACATGGGATACAAACAGTCCTCCCAAGCATACAAATCCTCTATGCTGCACTCCTCTATCAGTGATGTAATGCAGTTTTCCACTGATTTGGTAGTGTATCAATCAGTAATTACAGTGACAGACTGCATTTCCAAGTGATAAAAAGGTGAAAGGAATTGTTTCTCTGCCAGTTGAAGTCACAGCCCTGATTAAAAATATATGGACGTTGCACTGGTGGTGGGGGGGATTCCAGTTTGCCACCAAGGTGCCTTTGAACAAAGCAGCTAACCCAAACTTGCTCGGGGGGCAACCACCATGCGGTACATGCCGGTACATAGACAGACAGACAGACAGACAGACAGACAGACAGACAGATAGACAGATAGATAGATAGATAGATAGATAGATAGATAGATAGATAGATAGATAGATGGACGTACGGACGTACGGACGGACGGACAGATGGACGGACAGACAGACAGACAGACATGAACAAACAGATAGATAGATGGTTGGACAGACAGAGAGACAGAGGGACAGACAGAGAGACAGACAGACAGGTCGGTACATAGACAAACAGACAGACAGACAGACAGACAGACAGACAGACAGATAGATAGATAGATAGATAGATAGATAGATAGATAGATAGATAGATAGATAGATACTCTCTTTGCAGAATTCTTCCCTCTCACTTACGAGACCACACACATACTGTAAGCGCCACAACAACAACAACAACTTCCAACAATAAAACTTAATGGAGCCTCCACAGAGCATTAGCAGTAAACTCTGATGGAACTCTACCAGCATCTGCAGAACACATTCCTGTTCAAAGTTTCTGCGTTGGGCCGTGATATGAGCTTGAATTACTTCGGTCCGGTCAGAGCCACGGACAGCTGAGACTGTGTGATAGAGGGAAACGCGGTTCCGGCTCATACCGTGGCTGCATCTGCTCTATTTCTGTTACATTCTCACAGATGCATCAGCAACACCATATTAATGCCAACAGGGTCTTAGTTACCATGGTAATGGCACCAACAATGAGGTTGGTAAATCACTATATATTATGTCATTACCCATAAAGTGCAGCCCAAGAAACGCACTTACACGCTCGGCCATCGAGCACACACACACATGCGAAATGACAGATTCTGAGCAGAAAAATTATTTCTGTCTGACAGACGCTAACACAACAGCAATACTGTACTACATATCGCCAAAATGTACTGCAGTGGTTACTTACAGGTTTAGCAACCTGATACATCCTCTTCTCTCTCCCTCTTCCCTCCGTTCCAGTGCTTTGTTGCTTCTCTGGAGAGCTTCTCCACACAAATCCAAAGCAGCGGATGAAGGGAAAATCACAGGCTGACAAACTAGTTGATATCTCCTAACTATGCATTACAGCCATGCCGGCTCTCTCTCTCTCTCTCCCGTCGCTCACTCTTGTACCCTTGTTCCTTTTCTCAGCCCGTCCATCTATTTTCATCCGTCGTTCTCCTCTCACTCTCCCCGGCGCTCTCCACCGCCCCTGTACTCTCCCTTTTCTGACCACCCACCATCTCCCACAGGATCGGTCCTCACCAGGAAGCTGCCATAGCTTCACGCTACACTTTGAATGGTGGAGAGGGTTGAACAAACAGCAAGGTGAGTGTTAACCTGGCTCAGGGCCACACAGTGGACCCAGAACCGTCAGCATATGTGACAAAGGTGCCCCGAGGAGGCACTGACGCTGGTATTTTCATTCTTTTATCTTGTTCTAGAGAGAACAAGAAAGATTTTTCTTGTTTCTCCTGTCCAGTCTTGATTTCAGCTTTATTTTGATTATCACCTGAAGGTTCATGGATGTACTGAGGAGGACATGAGGGCAGTAGGTGTTTCAGTAGTCGATTGGAAGGACAGAAGTAGGTGGAGGAGAATAATCCGGTGTGGCGGCCCCTGAAGGGAGCAGCCAAGAGAAGGAGAAGAAGAAGAAGAAGAAGAAGATGTGTGGATTGTCTTGCCGTGTAGCCACAGGTGACCTGCTTCCTCTCTCGTTTGCCGCAGCGTGAAATTAAGCGTAAACACAAACACTCAATGACAAAACTCCAAGGACAAAACTATCCATGTTGAAATGCAAATGTAATACAAATCAAAGAAAATTGGTTTCGAGAACAACACTGATGAAATCAATGGCACAGCAACCTTCAGAACAACTACAGAGGAAATAGACCCGATTCCATGACGTACAAAATTAAATTGGATGAATATTTGATAATATCTTACATTTCATATATCCAATAACTCAGGATTGCCGTCTAAGAATTGTGCAATTCTCTCCAGACATGACAGTCTAGACTGAAGCCTTCAAAGCAGCTTTCAACACACCAGAGCCACAGTACCACGTGGACTTTTGGCTAACTTCTGTTTCTCATTTGAAGGAGACACATTCTCTGCTGTGATCTTTCTGTCTTTTCGTCATTTTGTTACCGCCAGTCCCTGCATCCAACTGCTGTTTATATCCTTTGTAAAAGGACAACAACTGATCTGTCGATCGAAAATTCAGCTTCACTGGAGTTTTTATTGTCTTACAATTCTAATACTGCTGTCCGACACATGTCCTGGGAGCAGAAAAGTCTCAAATTTATCACAAAGTGATCAAAAAACTGATTCTGAGCCGACACTCAGACAAGATGTGCATAGATTCTTGTTGAATGTGTCTATGTGAATAAATCATGTAGAGTTGCAAGTCGTTTGCGAGCAGTAACGGTGAATTCATTCAGTTGTCGAGTCCAAGATGAATCTAAATCTCCCTTAGTCGCTGCCTCTGCTTCACACTAAGTCCTCCTCTCAGACAGGTGGATCCAGGTGTCAGAGGGGTGTAATGGCCCCAGGCACTGAAAAGTTTCTAAAACGAGCTACGACAGGACTTCAAGATAACAGGACTGTTCAGAGAGCTGAAAAGCCGGACTGTCTTCACCTGTCTTTGCCAATATGTACTTTCTTTTCTGTGCTGCTGCTGCTGGTGCAGTATTGTGGTCAAATGTAGTTCTGGCCAATTGTCCGTCAAAGAGGACCGAGGCATGTTCAGATCTGTGAGGTGCAGTCAGGCGAGGCAGGGGAGGCCGTGCCTCACCTGTCATCAACGGAAAAATGGACAAGTATGGTTCTATTCATCCAGTGATTTGCACTGTGATGTTATTTTTAAACATATCCCGTTAACTGCTGCCAATCAAATGGTGAATAAGCTACTGTGTAGGGTTCATGTGTTTGCAAATCTGATTCGGATGAAGTTGAAGAAGGCATGAACCTCACTGCATGTTGCTGGTTCAGATGCGTCCATCGATGATGTGCATGGACAAAGAAACAGGTGACTACGTATGCCCCCATCTGTTTGTATCCAATTGACACTTAGATGCACAGGTGTGGTCAAAAAACACCCCAGGGGGTGTTATTCTTCAAAATCTTTTTAAAGAAAATTTGTTTTATATTCATATTTCAGGTCTTACTCATCAGACATGTTTGTGACACAAGGCAATATTTTTCTTTAATTATGTTTTCATATATTTTGAGAAAATTCTCAATATTTTAAGAATTTTGACTGGGGTCAAAAATGGAATGTGGAAGAGTGTAGGTATTGGTAGGTCGTGCATCCAAGGGTTAATTCCTGGATTTTGCATAACGCTGAGGACTCGCAGTCCTCATGGTATCCATGACCATGGATTTCATTGGTTATTGATCATGTTTTGCCTCTGGTAAAGAACTATAATGGAGTCACTAAAAGTCCACAAGATAACCCTGAACACCCCCTATCATATCCAGGATTCTCTGCCAATCGACCAGGATTTAGTGCTTGTCAGTTAAAGTGAAATGAACCAAGTCCTGCTGATACAATTCCACTTTTTTGTGAGGTATGGAGAAACAAAACCTTTCTGAGAATTTGAATTGGTGCTCAATAACAACCCCTCTTGTGGAAGAGCGTAGGTATTGGTAGGTTGTGCATCCGAGGGCTAATGGGTGTCCTCCCTATTCTCCGCTTTCACCATCTCTCCTCACACTCACACATTCATCCACCTGACTGGTGTAGACTTGGAGACATGGTGAGAAACGTCCTCATCCCACAGCTTGAATTTTTTGGGAGGACCTTCCAAAGAAAAACCCCTTGCGAATAGGTTGGAAGGAAAGGAGGGTCTAGAGCAGGGGTCGGTTACCTTTAATACCCAAAGAACCAGCAAACGCTTGGAGCTGCTAATTCTTTCAGACATCTAATATGATAATGACGTCTCAGACATGCAGAAAAGTGTTAATTTATTTATTATCCCGCGCCCCTCGGGCTGCAGTGTGAGGTTTAAAGAGCCGTATGCAATTCTGGAGCCATCGGTTGTCCACCAGGCAAAACACAGCACAAGTGTCGATCCATCTTCTCTAATCCCTCCTCTCCTCTGCTACTACCTTATCTCCAACTGTTCCCCCCTCCATCCCTCCTTTCCTCAGATTTCTTCCTTCCCCTCACGCGCAATACACCCATAAACACAGGCTCACAAATCCAACATGGCAGATGCTGTCCTCCTCATAGATCACGCAAACAATGAAACAAGTCGAATGGATGTGACTGGGGAAGGTGTGAAAGTGAGAATACAGGAGACAGAGCCAAGTACAGCATGTGTCCCCCGTCTCTTTGTCTCCTCACCACACCTCCTGCCCGCTTTTCCTCGACGGGGCGCAGCGCCTCCAGCCAAACACTGTCACACACTGTCTCTCTCCCAACACTGAGGGACACACACTTTGCCGACCAGCTTGGAACACTTGGAAAATGGTTTTGTGTTAATGGCTGTGCTGTGTTTACTTTTGTTCATTATCTATTTGTGATACAGTTTCACTTTTATTTCTAATTTCTCACAACTCCCATTGTTGTTTTATTAGTACTTCCACACATAAGGCACCCTTGGGAGCCGTGAAAGATTCCCACAAATAAAACATAGTGAGTAAGATACAGTGTGAATGAAATATAAAAAGTTTCTCACATTATACATTCAACTGACAATCACATGTTGGGGCTCATTATGTGTCTGTGTTTTTCTCCCTTATCTTTTCACTTAAGCATCAACTTTCCCTCAGTTATCCCTCAAACACACCCATCCTCTAAAGTCTTTACCACCCTTTCCCTTGGGGACATAGATAGTATGAATTGGAACCAAATTACTAAATAACCTATTGATTTAAATTTGATAAATAATTTAATTCATCCGATTAAATTTTTGGCATTGACTGTGTGCCTCACCCAAGTGTTTCGGCTTCCCCTTTTTAGCAGGGAGGTAGATGCCAGTATTTTTATTGTCAGATCACTTTTCACCTCACACGCTAATGGCCTCGTCTGTCATTTTCAAAATCAAATATCTGCTGCTATCCTTTGCTTCCCTCTCTGATTGCTCTTATTCTGTCACTGTCTCTATCTGTGTCATCTCACAGGATGCCACATCCCCAACATTTTGTCAACGTAACAATTCTTTTTTTCAGGATGATGTAAATTTTTATCAAACAGTCAGTGAGTCACGACGATATCAAAATAATTACCGTACAATGTTTGTCTGGTACAATGTAGGAAATTGAGATGATCACATACTGTATGTGAAAACCTTACATCGCACTTATGTTTTCCCATTATCTAGTTGACCAATTGCTGCCCAGCTGTGGAGCCTGTTTCTGACAAATCTCAGTCTCTCAATCCAGTAATGCTTTCAGATTTGATGATTCATAACCTCTGGGAGAACAGAGAGACCCCATTCACTTCACGAGCTTGGAAAACTAGGGAAAGAGACGTGAGACAACTGGGACCTAAGGTCAAACTGAAGACTACGGTCTGCATGGGGACCTTCCAAGAAAATCCCTTTTCCATGTATCATATGTTTTCCAAACGTAAAATCTCATCTGGCAAAACAAGCAAAAACAAGCCAATGCTCACAGCAGCTTCAACTGTATGTCTGGCGTTGGAAACAGGTGAAGAGTAATTTCAGAGTTTGGAAATTGACATCTACTTGCAATACAGTGCAACATGTCTTGACATAGTAAACAAAACAACTTTGCCTACCACGTAGAGCTGCTTCCATAATGAGGCCCATTCCTGCAGGGTTGTTGTCACCTCAGTAACGATGGGGTCTTCAAAAGGCACCACAGTCTCATGTGGCCTGCATAGAGAATTGCAACACCAAGGACAGAGTACACAAGTTACAACAACAAAAACTAACACTTCACACCAGAGGAACATTCAATGTTCTGGAAACTATTCATTAGGCGACCTTAAGTTTCTAAGACATTAGACAGTAGGATCTCGCTTGGAAACAGACTAAAGAGAGTGATTACGAAGTTTTGTCTTTGTATCGTTTATGGAGATACAGAATATGTGAGGACTCTTCAACCCTTTCTTCACTCAGCGTCTGTACCATCAAACATCTGAACAACACAGAGTACCTTATTCACCATTTGATTGGTGGCAGTTAACATGTTGTGTTTAAAAATACCTACATAATGCAAGTCACTGGATAAATACAACCAGTTGGTTAATTTTTTCATTTTACAGTTTTTTCACTCCATGATGAAGGACTGATTAAGGCCTGACTGTGGCTCACGGTGAGCAATACACCTCAGCAGCGTCTTTTGAGAAATATTGTTCCACGAACCGAAAAGAAAACAGAAACAACACTGCATAGCTGCGGTGTTGCTCCACTGTTCACTGAAACTGCAAGTCCCTCTTCAGCCCCCTTCAGCTGGAGGCTGCAGTCCATGACAAAAAACAAACCATGGAGCAACACCAAAATTATACAGTATTATGGTTTCTGTTTTCACTTTGGCGTTCAGCTCTGTCGGTAAGCTGCATGGCGCGAACAGCTGGCGAAGCAGCTGGCTACCCATCATGCTGCTGTCATGCACGTCATTTTGTCTGCTTGGTTCATTTCCTCCTTTTGGTTACGTAAATTTGCATTTCCAGAGATCGGCAAACAGCATCATGCTCCACTCGCAAAGGAGCCAAGACAAACCTCCTCAGGAACACCAAAGGTTGCTCGTTCGGTGGGCAGCAGAAGATGTGCTTTCACGCCTGCCCAATTCAAGCGGACCGACCCAGTAAATAAACTCTAGTCTATTTAAGCTATCTTTAGAATGAACATGACCTCACACTCTTAGTGTTTCAACTTATAATCCGATTGTTTTCTTTTTTTGTATATGTACCACAGCTTTGAGTGGGGGTAACCTCTGGACCTCTGTTTTTGCCCGGTTCCAACATTTTCTTTTCCCTGGCTTATTCTTTCCTTGCGTCTGTTTCTCTCTCTCTGTGTTGTCCAATAACTGAAAGCTAGTGTGCTAAATTTGTAAATCCACCGGCAGAGTTCAGACACATTAATTGTGCGTGTGTAATTTCCCCTGACCGCCAAACAATTCGGTCTGTTCTGAAGGTGTGGAGAATGGGGACCTACCCACGGTTGGTGATAATGGCTTTCTTGAGGTGAACGTAGCTCGCTG
>OMPJ01010063.1:0-21812 GCA_900312935.1 Carapus acus
GATTTGACATCGACTGTTTCGACGTCGACAGCACCTTCACCGCTGGCAAACACTCTTTACATTGTACAATAATGTTCGGGCCCTTGTCAGCTTTCTCAAAAAGTGGTGTTTGTGTTTCCAACTCAAGAACATATTTTTCCGCGCCTTCGACATGTTGCTGAGTCTGACGCTGACTGAATGGCACATGACCAGAGACAGCCAATCAGAAGCGTCAGTCTCCAACATGCAGTTTTGGAAGGAGGATGTTGATATGAAAAAACAATTGGATGAATCTGAGCAGTTGCGGCTATTTTTCAAATGTAACTAAAATTGTAATCATGGAAATTTCCAAAAGCAACTGTAATTTAATTACACATTTTCTCCCTGTAATGTAACGGATTACAATTATGTAAATTTGGTAATTTAATTACGTAACGTCGTTACATGTAATTCGTTACTCCCCAACACTTTTGGTGTGTGTGGTGTCTGATAAGAATAACGACACAAACAAATAGCCATACGGTGCGTATACAATTTGGCTTTGCGCTTATCCAATGTGCATCGTTCCTGATAAAATACTTTTGCACTCATATCAACAGCAACCACTCGACCGACGCTGTAAGCAACATCAGATGCAAAATACCATTGGAACATTGAATTGACAAAATCTGAAAACTCCTCAGATGGCAAACGTTTGACAACATATCGCCGGAGCTATACACGCAATTTTTTGCGTCATTTCAAAATAAGAGTCGGCTGATAGTCTGTGCTGTCGTCGTCCCTCAGCTCTTCTTCCCGGTAGATGCTTTAGATTTCTCTGCTTTGAGGGTCAACGCCTTGAATGCTTTCATTGGTTTGAACTTTCCCTTTGACTTCTTCAGCTCCATCAGCCCCTGCTTCTGCAAGTCTGACAGAAAAGTTCCACAACAGGCGTTAGAGTTTTGATGTGGCAGCTCCTCTTTGGATGACTGCACAAAACAATGTGTGGCAGTGAAAGAGTGAGACACATGAGACCATCTCTCACCTTTGTTCTTCATCATGGCCTTCATGAACATATCCTCTTCCCTTTCCCTGCATACAGCGGAATAAAAGTGTTCCAGGCAGCCACATGTTAATGTTGGGACAAAGAAATGTGACAGTGTTTAAGGGTAAGCTTGGGCCATTACTTTGCTCCTGAGTACCTCTTCCTGTCCTGATCGAGGCTGCTGATGATCTGGTTCCTCTGTTCGATGACAGACACCAGTTCCTCTATCAGCTGCTGTTCGCGGCTTCGATCCTGCTGATTCCAATCGCTCTCTGCTTTGGACCAAATCACAGATTGAGCTGCTGGCCCTCGATTGTGGACGACTGGAGTTTTCCCTCTCTCACACACATACACACACACACACACAGTCGAGGCGATGTCGAATGAAGTCACAACGCCACACCCATGTACGCTCTACTCCACCTGCAGGCACCTGTTGTGGCTCGCACCCACAAAACCTTAATCGCATGATGCTCCCCCACATTCCAAATGCACTGTTGGCATTTGTTGCTTTTTTAATCACAACTGCACTCAGTCCTGAATGGGCGGTTGCAACCATAACATTACCATCACCATCTTCCCAAAGCAATGCCGCAGCGAAGGTCATGCAGTTCCACTTGTGTCTGCTGCTGTACGCACATTTCAGTTTATTCTTTACGAGAATAAATGCCAGATTTATAGTGGGAAAACACAGACCATCAGCTGGTATGATCTGGCCCAGCAAGCAGTCCCAATATAGTCCCAAATAAAGACGAATATAGTCCCAATATAGACAGCATGCATCTGTCCTTTTGCAATACCTGGACTTTTCAGTAGATGGCGCATCATTGACCTTTGTTTGAGCCAAATCAATTGTCATCCCACTTTTTTGGGCGGACCTTTGCCCCACCCCCCTAACATTTGCCCACCCATGTATCCAAACGGTGGACTGTCCCATGAATGCCAAACAGCTGCAAGAAAATCTCACCCCACCTGTTTCCTCTCTCTCACCCTCAGGTCTGAACCATCCGAGTCATGATAAAAGGAAATGTGACACCACCCGAGTAAAGGATGCGATAGGCCAAAAGAGGGGGAAATGGAGAAAAGAATAAGTGACGCCTGCGCAAAAACACTCTGACCTGGTTTGTTCAGGAGACACCTGAGCTCATACTCCACATCCACCTGCCTCTCCTCTAACTGCTGCTGTTTTGTCCTGAAGAAATAGACAAAATGCGATGGGAGCTAATCCACGTCATGAGGCACTGACAGTTGCTCTGGCTTTGACTTTGTCTTGCCTCTGCGAAAGGGAGATGACTTACAGCAAGACTAGTTCTGAGTCTCTGCACATCAAATCGTGTCTCTCCTGGATGAGAGAAAACCAGGCTGTTAGCATCGCCTCCTCCTCTTTCTCTGCCAAAGGTGAACCACAGACAGGAAACCATGAGTGAAATTAGCTACTGCAGAGATGGTGGACCTGTGTGCGAGCTCGAAGCGCAGACAGGATCTAAGAGATTGTGTGTGTGCCCGCATCATGGCCTCGAGAAACAGAAACTTTTTGTCAGTAATACGATAGATCTGTCCAGAATCTCTTGGTACCGTTTTTGCAACTCCTCAGTTCCCTCTCTAGTTCCACTCCTCGTAGTTCCAGTTCCTCCAGGCGTCTGTCCACAACTCCCATCTCCATCTGCAGGGATTTTGTGGCGGCAGGCTGATCTGTTGGCACCTTTGAGTGTTCAGCAGAAACAACTTGGTTGGTATAATGTTTGTAAGCACGTAAAGTTGCACCGTGCAAATGCATTTCCCCACCTTCCTCCTCACAGGTGGGGCGCTGCACCCCATGGTGGAGGCCTTCTGAGGTGGTACTGCCTGCACAGCCTTTTCCTTCGGTCCAGCAGTCCTTTGCTCAAACAGGCTCTGTGTATTGGACAAGAAGAATAGGCTCTAAGCTACAGGTGTCAAACTCAAGGCTTGCTGGCCAAATGTGGCCAGCTGCATGTTTGTATGTACGTGAATGACAGTCTCGATATAATTCTCCCTCATTTACTGGTAAATGTGCAATGACCCACAAAATACATCTCCCAAGATACATGTACATCATGTTAATGGTCAAGTGACGGCAACTGTGCCCCAACAAGATACACACTTTATAGAATGTCAGTTTGTCAAGGAACACCAACACAGACTAAGTGGAGGAACCATGTTGTTTACTTGTTGATTGATTGTTAACCGATGATTGTTGATTAATTCAGGTTTCTTTTTACAAATAAAATACAAGGATGAAATAATAGAAGTAGTGACCTGACAAAGTTTTACGCATATCTATGCATATCGGATATTTGTAAGTTGAATTAGTCATTAAATATAAATATAAGGTACTTCTAAAAGAGTATTTACATTTTGCATTAAGTAACATTATTCCTTTTTAATAATTGCCACTGACATCTGGCCCCTTCAGGGCTACTGCTAGGTTGATGTGGCCCTTAGTGAAAATGAGTTTGACACCCATGGTCTTAGCAGACATTTCGTTGTTCAGCTGAAAAGAAGGAAAAGAACGCCCGAGGTGTAGCAAAACCAGTTCCACCTCAACTGTTTACGGAGCATCACCATGCTGCACAAACTTCCCTATTTTGCTGTGAGTGAGCTGAGGTGCTCATAGGTGCTGCCACAGTGGCGACCACGTGTCCTGCTTCTGCGACTACACCACCAACCTCACATTCCACTGTTCCTGAAGCCTCAGGAGGACCTGTCCCACTGTCCTCCACTATGACGCTGGAGCCACCGGCCTCACCATTGCATTCTGAGACAAGAGTTTCAGCTAAACCTGGTCGGATGTTAGCGGGGCTATCCCCGGGAACGCAGTCAGAAGCTTCAGGAGCCACTGAGGGAGTAGATCCTGGTCCGTGCTTCTCAGCTTCACCATCCTCTCCTGCCTCATCTGTTCCATGACTGTCAGGCAAAAAGCTGACAGCAGCATGTCCGCTTTTGTCTTGGCTGACCAGCGCACAAGTGTTCCCCACTTCTATCGCTTTTCCAGCGTCTTCCGAATCAGCCTCGAGCTCCTCGTCCTCTCCGAATGGATTGGATGGGAGCAACTTGGGCCTGAACCGAACTGGCGCCCCGCCCGGAACTGGCTTGGCTCGGACGGGGGCGACCGCTGCGGGAGGAAGTTGTGTCCACGGTCCAGGATGAATGATGTTCATCCATGGATGATTGCTCTTCACCGTGTAACTCCTCCTGGCCGAGATCGGTCTGAAAACGGCGTAAGAGGAAACAAGAGGTCACTCTTTGTGCACAACCACAAGCTAAATTACAGTGAATTAATCCATGAGGGACTTTGCTCCTGTGCATTCGATCCATCCTCATTGGCCAAGGAACGGATGACCGCTTGATGCAGCACACAGGGAGCTTGGGCAATGCCTTGCCCAAGGGCACATCAACACTGGCCTCTGAGCCACGCTGCCTAAACACTGGATTGACTTTGGGTGCATGCCTTCATACACTCACATGTGAGAGGAAGAAGACGAGCGTTTGGAATCTGCTGGAGACAAAAAAGAAAAAGAGAGAGAAACAAAACTGACCTCAGTCGGCTTTGGACTTAACTGAGACACATCGAGAAGAGGTGAGGCCACAGAGGCAAGTGCGTCCACCTGCATCGGAGAGGCTCCTTGCCAAGTGGGACGTTCTGTTTCTGTCTGGAGGAACAGGAGCAATAGAGCCTTGTGCTCCCGGAGGTGTGGCAGACGCTGCTCTGCAAAACGCCTCCTGCCCCAGTTTATTGCCGGCCTCTGCTTGTCCTGCTCTGTCCATCATCTCCTCCATTGCGAGTGGGTGGAGAGGAAGATAAGGGGACCCTGGTCCCACCGCCCTCTTCGCTCTGCAGGCAGCAACGTCTCCTCCTTGACAGTCACTGCTGTGGATTTCCTGGCTGCGTATCTACGGCTGCCTTGTGACTTTGGTTAATCGTGATTGCTGACCTGGTTTGACACTTCAGCAACAAAGGCGACGGCAGATCATGGGGTCGGCTTGGAAAAACGTCTGAAAAACAAGAATGACGACACCATAACTGACATTCTGAGAAGGAGTAATTCCACTGCAAATTCACGAAGCCATCGAACAACAGGACACATTCCAAATATGACATAAAATGAGAAGAAATAAACAGACTTTAGCCCAGAGCACTCCAAGATGACACGCGGCTCCTCGGCCAGAAAAACCCTTTTCCCTTGGCGCAGCACAGGAGGGGATTGTTTCTGCTGCCAGGCAGAGGAAACTGCCTCCTACAGAAAAACAATGTGGACACAAGTGGACACTTCATGCATTCCTGGAGGCATTCCTAGAAATTAGGCTGTTCTGTGGCACAAACAGGAAAACAATTCCTTGTCTACTGTGGAGCGACACGTGGAGTGGGGGTAGACATACTGTACTGTATGCACAAATGAGCAGGTATTCTCCACTCGATTCTAGAGCTAATGAGATCTGCTGAGAAAAAAAAAAGCTCTTACCTTGCAGCCGTGGCATCACCTTAAGCGTGACGCGATAGAAAAAAGAAGCAGTTGAGCAGCTCATGTTTTTAGCTAAGGGTGTCACTGATTGGGTGAGCAGAGAAAGGAAAACAGCAGGAGGAAAAGGTGAGGCAAGCACGTGCACGAGCAACAGGAGCGAGCAAATCGCCTGTAGGGGATTTCGCTTTGGCAGAGACACCATGAGTGAGATCAGTGTGTGATCAAACTGGTAGGACTTGCTGCAAAGTAAAGAGATAACATGTGCTTTGGGGAGGACACATAGCCTGTTATCTGCAGAAAGCACCAAAACTAATCTTAAAGCACAAACAACAAGAGTATGAAAAGCAAATGTGAAGGAAAACATTCTTCCCATGAAGGTCATGAGATGAAGCTTATCAGTAAACTCAGGATTGACCCACAAACTGAAAGCAGTCATGTGGGGGGGCGAAATAAATTGTGAATTCTTAAGCTTCGGTTTTACAATGAATGGTCTCGTTTGAATGATAAACTCGCCAAACCACATGCATGCAATCTAACGAGGTAATTCAACGTTGCTACTTTATTCAGGTTGCAAACACACGCGCACCATGAAAATAGCTTATGTTATTATCTTCATCGGCGCAACAATACTGTTGTGTGCACCTACATGAGGAGAGCCGCAACGTAAAATTTAACCATTATCTTTAGATGGTACGAACTGGAGGAGTTTTCGTGAGGGAGACGATGCACCTGGCGTCGTATACTCACATCAGCTCAGGTTTGAGAATAATAGCACGGCGCGGGTGGGGTTGGCGCAATCATCATCTCCACTCAGGATCCCCTGTGACATCGTTGTTGTTGTTGTTGTTGTTGTCGTCATCGTCGTCGTCGTTGTCGTTGTTGTTGGACGGGAAAACTCGATCAACCGTTAGAAGTCAGACCGGATCATGTAGAAAAGTTTCGATGAGGAGACGGAAATATGAAACATGCATCTTGCAGTCGGACGACGATGATGCAAGTGAAACGGCAACGGGAGCACCAAAACGGCGTTTGCAGCGGTCGATTTAGTCAGCAAAACGAATTTATTTTGCGGAGTGTCGTTGCGTCACTGTTCACATTTGTTCCCAGATGAAACTAAAGTCTTAAACAAGTTTTACTCACTCCGCTATACAATCTGACAGCGCATCCGGACAGTGTCTCACGTCTTGGTCCAAAATACTGATCGATCACACAAAAGACTTACAGATTTGTTGAAATATCACCAAAATGTCGCCTCCTTTACGCCTGCTGTTTGTGGCGTCTGCAGCAATAGCTACCGCTGGATGGTGCCAGAGGGCGGCCTCTAAATTTAGAGAGGCTATGGTTTCTAATTACAGATTTCTAAGGCGTTATAAACATCTGTAAAATGTGAAGCGGAGTTTGTCTTACTACAGTCTACACTAAAATAAAGCATAACCAATCCGGTTTACACATGTCAGTTTATAAACTTCATCGAGGTGACACACATAAATAGATCCCAAATCGATATACAACCAACCCCGGGGTCGGCAATATCTCATGAAGACTAGATAATTGGACAATAACAGTAGAGTGTAAATGCTGAGGTTTAAAGATAATGTTAGTCACAATAATCGTCATGAACCGTCTGTAATGATTTTCAGACGTTGCCGGTATTATTAACTATTACTGGACAATTTGGCGAAACATCGTAATACGCAATAATGGTATGCTTTGGAGGGAGCCGTTGTTGCAATGCTTCTTGATCCAAAAAGATGTCGCTATGAAGACATTGTTCGATAGTGTTACGATCAGGTTATCGATATTGTTGATACTGTCACGTTCTCTGTGCACATCCCGGGCCCGACCTCGTTGCGTGTAGTCGCGAGATCTCCGCGCTAAATAAATCTCGCAGCTATGGCCGCGCCGCCGCCTGATGCTGAGACTTTGGAGTCTCGTATCAGTAAGTATTTCACCCCTAATTTCCCGCTGGCTCGGTTGTAGATGGTTGATACGGGCAGAATGTCTCCGGGACCGGAGACTGTCTTGGCTGACAGCTCACCTCGAGAGCTCCGGGACAATCAGAGGAGACGCGTAGCGGCCGTACCTTCCAGAATGCTAACCTTTTAGCCCGCCAGCTGTCAACACACCTCAAGGCGGCGCGTTAGCATTGCGGCTAGACGGTGCCCGCAGGCCCGTTGCTGTGAAGACGCAGAGTTTTGCGACGCTTTTAGGAATTTTTCCTTCAACTTTAATAACGGCGCGGTATTCAAGAGCTTTCACTAAAACATAAATAATGAGGTGTTAATCTGCCGACATGGAGCTAAGGTCATCTGTCGTTACCTGTATGCCGACGTAGCGCTCTGGCTCTGATATTTCTCCGCGTGGGTAGAAATTTATAATTATCTTAAATTGTCTTTGAAAACGAAATTGTCAGTACAAGAGCCATTTGCACAAGGACACGAAAAAGATGATTTCAGTCAAAGTCTTATCCTTCTTTGCGGTGAAGAGAAGAGACAAAGTCGTCATCACAACATTGTGTCAAGTGCCGCTGACACATCTGTCTCTCTTTACCTTTGAGCTACTTTTGTAGTTTTTGTTCATTGCCCTTGTCGATGTTGCAGACAGAGCCACGAACCCTCTGAACAGAGAGACGGACTGGAGTAGCATCCACGCCTTCTGTGACGAGCTCAGCCATGACCTGGAAGGGTGAGTAGTCGCACACATAGGTCGCGGCTTGTTAGTTTACAGATGCGTATCTGTCTTTCATCAGTCGGCAAGAATCATTGACAAATACCTTTTAACAGCCGTTTTCTCATTTCCTCACAGTTTGATAAAATAATAGCGTATAAGCCAAAAAGTCTGAACTTAAGAGGCAAACATCATTAGTTGTAATGTTACTAAATGTGGCAAAATCCATTCTTGAATATTTCCACCATGACCTAATGACAAAATCAGTATGAACTACATGACAGATGTCTGATTTATTAAGCTCATTACCACCAGTTGAAGAATATTGCGTCATACTTCCATTATCACCACTAATGCTTCATTCTGTGCCAACAAAGCAACACATTTCTGACATGGGTGATAGGCACATGCCGTTTCGATGAGACACCGCAATTAGCCTATTGTTTTGCAGACCTCAGCTGGCTACCAGGCTTCTGGCACACAAGATCCAATCACCACAGGAGTGGGAGGCTATGCAGGCACTGTTGGTAAGTGGTAACCCTGTAAGAATCAATTCATTTGAAGCACACTGTTTTTTAGTAAACACAAAACAAACACCTATCACACTTCACGCATCACCAGATATACTGTATGTATATGAATAAGATCAGTGTAAACATTCAGGGGTCTATCCTGTTAAGCTAGTGTCCAGTTATCAATATAATTGAGCTGAGACTATGCAATGTTATACCTTGAATCACACAGACACACTCAAACCCTTAAAGCTCCAACTTGGGCCTTAGTGTAACGTTTTGACACTGTGTTCTTTCTAGGTTCTGGAAACATGTATGAAAAGCTGTGGGAAAAGGTTCCACAGTGAGGTCGGCAAATTCCGCTTTCTGAATGAGCTTATCAAAGTAGTTTCTCCAAAGGTGAGACCATTGAGCTGTCAACACACGTATTGTATTTGCTTTTGTAGAATTATCTGTTGGCTTTTACAAATCCCATGAGTGTCAGTAATGACCCTTTGTTGTCTCCTCCATCCGTCACTCAGTACCTGGGCTCGCGCTCACCTGAGCCGGTAAAGAAAAAGGTTTTGGAGTTGATTTATAGCTGGACGCTGGGTTTGCCCGAAGAGACCAAGATTTCAGATGCCTACCAGATGTTGAAGAAACAGGGTAGACGGATATTTACTTATGTGAGCGTGTATCGTTTGTAAAGTGAGGGGTGATGTGTTAATGAGTAGAATGTTTGTTAAACTGCCGCCTCGTTGTGTTTAATCCCTTGCTTATCTGCCAGGTATTGTCAAACAGGACCCTGAGCTACCACTGGACAAACATCTGAACCCGCCTCCACCCAGGCCGAAGAATGCTATATTTGAGGATGAGGAGAAGTCCAAAGTAAGTGGAATGAAATGTTATACCTTGAGCAAATAGTTGCTATGAGGCCTGAACATCCATACCGTTCATCTAGACCAGTCAGAGAACCAGACAGCCAAGTGCTGCTGGATATAATTTCTATCCATTGTAACTCTGGGTCTTGTTTTGCCAGATGCTGTCTCGTTTGTTGAATAGCAGTCACCCCGAGGACCTGAAAGCTGCCAACAAACTCATCAAGGAAATGGTGCAGGAGGTAAACATGTTTTTTTCCACTTGAAAGAAAACACAGGTTCGAAAATGTTGTCTTCAGTTCTGGAAGAGGTGGAAGGGAGACGTGCATGAGGAAATGGGTTTGCGTCCCCACAGGAGTCATAAATTGATGACAACTTATGAGCTGTGGTAGTAAATTGGCCCATGTGTCAGGTGGGAATAATGGCTGCTCTATGCTGTGTCGCCACTCCTGCGTGGCTTGAGACCACACTGTGGCAGTGTTTGTCTCTGCGCGGAACATCCTCACCAACTTTTCAGAGGAACTTATTGACAGGTTGACCTTTTTGATTCCTTTTTTTCATGCGTTATTTGTGGAAATCAGGACCAGAGGCGAGCAGAAAGGGTTTCCAAGCGCGTGAATGCCATCCAGGAGGTGAGGGAGAGCGTGAACCTACTGACTCAGATGCTGCAGGATTACGACCGCAATGCCAGCACGCAGAGCAACGTGGAGCTGACGCAGGTTCGTTGGTGTTGGGGAAGTAGATGAGAACTCATCAGCTATTTTTCACTGTGTGTCTCTTGCCTCTGGAGTCAAGTGTGTGGACACAGATGTGCTTCACGATAAACAACAACTGCTGTATCCTCTCTTCATCTCTACATGCCGTGTGTGTTTGTGTGCCTGCGTGCCTGCGTGTGTGTCACTCCTGTAGGATTTATACCAGCGATGTGAGAAAATGAGACCTACACTCTTCCGACTGGCGAGTGACACAGAGGACAATGACGAAGCCCTGGGTCAGTGTGGACACATTCACCCTTCATCAAAGGATTAAGTTAATAGCCAAATCAGGAATGTGGAGCAGATTTATTACAACGTTTTGCATCTGGCTTGACATTTTTATCTCCTGTTCAATAGCTGAGATCCTGCAGGCAAATGACAGTTTGACACACGTCATCAACCTCTACAAACAGCAGGTCAAAGGAGAGATTGTTAATGGCAACAATTCGCTTAACACGCAAAAAAACAGTGGTGAGCCCAGCCGTGTCTGTGCCTGTACTACAATGCCAACTTGTCCAAAACCTGTGTGTTTCAAGTTCAGCAATATGAATGTAGTTCTGTTCCTGACAGGAGGAGGGACAGCACTGCTGGACCTTTCGGGCCTTGACACGTCCCCCCACTCCCCACCCTCTTTTCCAGAGCTCCACACCCCCTCTGAGAGTGTGAATGCCCCCTCCCAGGAGACGGAAATCAGCCTCCTCGACGATGAGCTCATGTCGCTTGGTAACCACACAGAGAGCACATGCTCGAGTGTTTTCTTTAGTGTGTCTGTGTGTGTGTGCTGTCTGTCATATTTCACAGCTTCTCACTGCAACACAACTAGATGATTATTTGTTGGACATACAGTAGAGACGTCAGACCAGTAAGAGGCAGCAAAAGAGGGTCCTTTACCCCACAAGCAAGACTCTGGCCCTAGATTATTGTGAAACATTAAAATGTGTGAATAATGTGACGGGGAAGTAGTCATCACATATTTCTTTGGCAGGCCTGAGTGAGGGCACACACACCTCCAATCTGCTCTCACAGCCAGAAGACTCCACAGCATGGGACTCCTTCCAGGTGAGCAGAGGCACGTTTTGCATACTGTCATGACTAGTCAGCTACAGATCGAACATCATCAGTCATAATTATTTGTCAAATCAACAGTGAAGTACTCCTACATCTTTTGTCTCAGCTTCTCATGTGATGGCGTAGTATGCATTTTCAATTATACTTATCTGAAAATGTTTGCCCTCCAAATGTCGTCGTTGTGTATCAGTCGTCGGACAGCATAGACGCAGACATGCCGGCTGCACCGGGCCTGCTCCTGAGCCCCGACACAGCCCTACACACTCAGCCGTTCTCGTCCGGATCCACCCCAGGCAACTCGGCACTGGACGAGCTGGACCTGCTCGGAAAGACGCTGCTGCAGCAGTCCCTGCCTCCAGAGGGCTTGCAGGTCAAATGGTGAGAAACTGGACGTAAGAAAAATCTCAGACATGGCAATGTGTGAGCGAAAGACATCAGAATGTTGATCGAAGATTTCTTTTGATCTGTATTACAATACAAGTCAGATGAATTGATGATAGACAGCAAATAGATCAGACACTGTTGACCAGTGTGTTGGTTCTTATACGTAGGGACAAGCAGCTGGTCAAACCAACCCTGCGAGACCTCCAGAGTAAAACAGGGCCCAGCATAACTCCCAGCCCAATCCCCGACTTCACAACGGAACCCCCTGCCGCTCTCGCAAGCTCTCTGCCCGGCCTGGGAGCCTCACAGCTGGACGCTTTACCCACCCAAACAGAGCCCGTCGCAGCAGAACCCACACTGGCAGATGTCTTTGTACCTCTAGAATCCATCAGGCCCAGTGAGATATATGATCAGTCAGCGGCTCCACCCACCTGCCATCACCGTTTGTGATGGACACATCCTGTCCTTTTCTCTGACCTTCTCCTCTGTAGGCAGCTTGTTACCGGTGACTGTGTTTGATGGACATAGTCTACGGGTCCTCTTTCACTTTGCCCGCGACTCACCTCCAGGTCACCCCAATGTGCTGGTGGTGATCATCTCCATGCTGTCCTCTGCTCCTGTTCCTGTGACCAACATCAGCTTCCACACCTCCGTCCCAAAGGTAGGCTTTTTCTCCTTACAATGTCTTGTGTCATCTTTGCCTTTACATCAAGAGGTTGACGTGAAATGCGACCCAAGAGGGAGAAGCTTTGAGTTACTGAAGATCACTGTGACATATGGACTAAATTTATCAAGCAATTGTGCACCTGATGTATTAACTACTGTGCAGTGCTCAGAAATTGCACATCAGACTAGTAATGTACCACACGTTGCACGTCGTTTCCCTTTATCTCATGCAGTCAATGGCAGTGAAACTACAGTCTGCGTCAGGAACAGAACTTCCAGCTTTCAACCCCATTCTCTCTCCAGCTGCCATAACACAGGTCCTGCTGCTGGCAAACCCAAACAAGGTAGAGGAAGCTGCTAACTTTGTAAATGTTTAATTTTGCCCTTTTAATCAAGTTAATCGACTCAAAGACTCTTCCGTCCATACAGTCTAAGTTGCCAGTAGTGTTCACTTTTCCAGCTGAGGTTGCCAACTGTTGTGCATAGAAAGTCAATGGGTAAATATTATCTCACAAAACAAATTAACTTATAGCCTACATCAACGTTAGGAAAGTGGTAGGCAAAAACATCCTGTAGGCCAAATAAGGAGCACTGGGCTATTTAATTCGTGTGGCATCTAAGATTGTCCCGAATGCCACATTCATTTTCATTGATCGCTGGAAGTGAGCGGACCATCAGCATGATGAACATCAACAAAGCACGCCATGTAAAGCATGCAGAGAAATGGAGCACAATGGGGGCCGTAGCTTGCACACCCCTAGTTTCAAGGTTTTGCCATCTAAGCCTTCACACCGATCTCCCTCTTTTGCCATGAATTTGCAGCAGACTTTTCTAAGCCATAACACTGATTCTATTCCCACCTGTCTGTTTCAGGAGAAAGTGCAGCTGCAGTACAGATTAACCTTTACACTGGGAGAACAGGAGCACAATGAGTGTGGCAGTTTAGAAGAGTTCCCTCCTGTGGAGACGTGGGGAAACCTACCGACAGACTCTTGCTCCTTGGCTCTGCTTCCTTTCTAAGTTAGTGGTATTACAGAGTCATCTCCTGCCTCCACGTTCTGCTTTCTTTGATGGCAGAGCTCCTTTAGTTCTGAGGAACCTGCTCTTCTCAGTGACTCGTCTTTATCTTGGCTCCTTTATAAGTGTGTGTTCATGTATGGCTCCTCCGCTGTATGTGGCTGCTTTAAAACAAACACATGAAACCACGTCAGTTGTTTTTTTTTAAATATTATTTTAACTGTAAAATCTTTTGAAAGGAATGTCTCAGCAAGTATTTGCTCAGTTGGTGTGCTTGATCAATGCAGTATCTGTGAGTGTCCACCACATCAATTTGTCGAAGTGGAGCACGAAGTCACACATTCAAGCACACTTGGAGAGTAATGGTATTATGAGTGAAAGCGCATTGTAGTTTACAAAAGAACTGTACTGAATCTACTTTGTGTTAAATGCAAGTGCTTCTCTTGTGCGTCTACATTCCTGTTCTGATTTACTTAGAATAACAGAATCGTTTCCTTTGTTCAGTAAGAACATTGGCTGCCGTTTAATAGTGTGTCTAGTCCGCCACATGTGCCTATTTTGCTGTTTGAATATTTATCTATTGCAGTGCATTGCTACATGGACAAATTTCTATTCTCAAACGTAACATCACTGGATGTATGCAAACCGTAGTTTGTGCAGATCTACCCGGGTAGTCAAACACTCCTTAATTTTTTTCTGTACAAAATGTATAAACATTTTTCTCAAGGTGGTGACCTAACTTATGACTGCTGCATGTCTTTAGTAAACCTGAAACTCAAAACGCGTAAATATGCAATCTGGTTGTTCTGAGCACAGCATCCTTTCTTGTTCAGCTTGTGTGATGCATGCTAGTCCCACTCCACACCCCATCCCCCTGGTTGGGTCTGTTATGTTCCACTGCACATTGAAGATACAACTGCTGTGTAAATACTTCTGGCAGTTTGTCTCATGTACATTTGACTTGTGCAAGAGGACAACAGATATACCACAGTGAGTAATAAAGGTTTTACTTGAACTGAGGACCATCCCCCTGTGTAGATAGTTAATATCCATCACTCAAGAACTACTGTACATCTATCAATATTTTTTCATGGCCCTGTAAGGACAATGGAGTACAACATGTGAACCTTGGAGAGATTTATTGAAACCTGAAAAGCAAACAGAAATTGAGCTCAATCACATCTGCCTCAAAGGATTATCCTCACATTATGAATTAAATCAAATCACTGGATGCTCACATGAAATTAAAGAGAGAAAGCATGTATACATGCGCATAACCTTAATGAGATATTTCTGAGCACATTCCAAGAGATGGGCAAATGGAAAAATAAAAAAAAAGAGAAATTCAACATTTGGTCAATGTTTTGATTACAAATCACACTCAATAATCAGATAGCTTATAAGCACAATGGAATATGAACACCTACCTTTTAGTCACCAAAAAAGGAATACTTAAATAAGTCCTCTTCAGCAGGTCACATCAAGAGATTCATGATACAAAAACGTGGTTGTACAAAGTCACTTTAAAGTTGGAACATAACCATGATGAAGTTCTCACAAAATATGAAAATTCTAACTAAAAGCAAGGTATCAACTTACTTGGTATTTGACACAGAATTTTCAGAGGCAAAACATAATCACCATCCAGAGATGTGTTACCACAGCCTGAACAACAGAATGAAATGATGATGGTACCAACGGTGAAATCTAACCCTCTACCAAGACTGACCTGACTGCTCGTAGGCAGAGAGAGTTAATGTGTCCCATTACTTTCTGCCTGTGGAAGAATTGGGTGGCTGAGAAGCAAACTGGAGGGGTGAGTGGCTCATCAGACCCATGATAGGCTGTGGGGGGTTGAACTGCTGGGCCATTAGAGGCTGCAGACCTGTTGCAGATGCTGGGCCCTGTCCTGCTCCTGAACCAGAGCCCCTGGAGCTGTTACTCTGGTACTGGCTGTAGGAGGTAGACGTGGAGTTGGAACTGGAGCTGTAGCCACGACTTCCATCTCTGCTGCTGCGATCTCTATATGAAGAACACTCCCCATTCCGGCTGCTGCTCCCACGGCCATCTCTACTGTCGCGGCTACAGTTGCTGCCATTACCTCTGCTTTCCTTGCTGCTACTTTTGCTTCCCCCGCCCACGGTGCGCATACGGCGGTCACACTCATCCTGATACATAAGGTTTGGATTGTTGGAGTTGGAGCTGCCTCGGAAACGTGGGTGACCACCTGGATGGGGGAGGAATGACAGAGCTGACTTACACATCATAGCCTAACACTTGTTTACAGACTCAAAATTAATTTAATTTAGAAACAAAGTCCATTGTTGACTCAACTATTTCACAAAGTGCTGTGCAGAACTAAGATGCAGTCTATGCAATGGCTGAACCAACTAATCACAAGTGCCCCTCACCTCCGCCTCGCCCTGTGTCCAACATCTGCAACAGCTTTGGGTTTATAGCCTGCCGGGCCTCCTCCAAAACCCGGATCAGCTCGCGGACCTGGCGAAGATTCCCAGGGGTAAAGAAGGTGTATGCAGTGCCCTTGTTGGTGCTGCGGGCTGTACGGCCGATCCGATGGATGTAATCCTCTGAGGAGTTTGGGTAGTCATAGTTGATGACAAACTTTACATCTTCCACATCTGTGCATTTGATGGGGAGAGGATCAGAGGGCAAGGGAGGTCCAGTTTAAGGGACGGAAGAAACAAAAACACAAATCAGAGTTGGCCAAAACTGACATCAGTTCTGTAGTGTAATAATGTGTGTTTAGACTTTAGACACCCATCAGCCAAACTTACCTGTCAAACGTTAAGAGATAACTGTACTATATATCAGTATGTACAATTGGAGAATGACGCCAATTAGGCTAATCATTTACACATGCAGATTGATTTTGTGCATCCCAACATTATTCCAATTATATTTGAGTGACCTAGCTGGTTAGACCCTCAATCCCCACAAAATTTGTAGTGTGGTAAGCGCATTTAGTAAATACATCAAAAAAAAACAAAAAAACAAGCATGACTTGGCATGCTAAAAAAAATTGACTGAACAAGAAATGCACCTGATTGATGGTATTCAATTCTTTTGAGGGGAAAAAAATTATCTCAAACTTTGGCGGTCTGTTTCTCATTACGGTTGAAAAGTGGCTTGGGGGTACGACGACAAACAAAATAGTTCCTGAGAGACAACCAAATAGGCGAGTGGATGACAAAAATGCAGAAGGGGGGTTAAGGTACTTACCATGCATGAGAGATTTAGTTAACATCTATTGCCCCCCATCGAAACCCCCCCACCCTCTCAGCAGTCACAGGAGTTCTGCAGGGGTAGGAGGAGAGGGCATAGGACAAAAGCAGCCCCTTGTCCCACCTCGCTACTTCCCCACAACACTCATAGTGCTGGAGCTCCAGATAGACCGTGTTGGGAACATGCACACCCCCACGTCTCCATGCCCCCATCTCCTCTAAAACCTCATCTGGGCTGGAGGTAGACTTGCAGGGCTTTTGACTGGCACGTATAGAGGCATCGCATGACCGCACTATGTTCTTGCACAGGTGACTCTTATCTCTAATGGTACCACGGGGCAATAAGTAGGTGGGTTGGGGTTGTTGCCACTTGTCATTCCAAAATATCATCCAGATCACTCCAGTTGCAGGAGTGCACAATTGCCCAGCTATTCAAGAGTAGTAACAAGAAACAGACGCTATCAAGGAGGCCTGTATACTTTTTCCACAATCAGAGTTTCTGACCTAAGACTTTGCCTCCTGCCCAGGAACAGATCCAGACAAGGCAGTTGGCAAATAAGGCACTAATGATGGGTAATTTGCAAACCGGACTTGAAGACTTGCTGATGTATACCACGTAAAACTAACAGGAGCAATCAGAAAACAAGGAAAGCGGGGGCAGAGATAGACAGGGGTCAGGAATGATTAGGGAAAGCCACTTGGTAAGGCAAGTGAGAGGAGACAAACAGCAAGAGACAAACACTTTTGAGATGTGAGAGAGGACTGAAAACTGTTTTGCACCGCATCAAGGGAAAAATGGCAAAAAGAATCAGACTAAGACGGACAAAGTGGGACAAAACATGATGGACAAGTTGGGGAAGGGGGGAGCTTGATTATATAGAGGTGGCTCCGCCAGGCCAGGACTCCTGCCAGCCAGGACCAGACATGACGTCCGCAGAGGGAGAGGCCGGCCGGCACAGCCAGTGGTGGAGGTGGTGGGGGGGTTGTCAGGGGAGCCTCCAGGAGCAGGAGCCTCCAGTTCAGCCGTCCATGCCCGGCTTTCCCTCCTTACTTCTGAGCGGTCTTTTTCGGTCTTCTCGTGACGCACCACAGCAACTCAGCCTCATCGAGCTGAGCTCCTGCATTAAATATGGCTCTGATTAGGAGGGAAATTTTTGGGGTCCAGCAAGTCAGGGTTTCGGGGACTTAAAAGTGGCAATATAATTCTTCTTAAAAGTGTGAGCAAAAAGACTAACTCATCAAACAGGTGAATCAGCTAATGTGATCAGATGGTGGAGATGTTGGCTCCGTTTTTTTTAAGGGTGGTGGTCACTTGTGGTGTTGGCATGGCTGAGGGGAGTCCACTCTCCTCCACCTGACAGCTGCCCCCAACTCTAGGACCAAATTTGTAGGGGCCAGCGGCACCCTGTGCTCGCCCTGTCGCCCAGGTAGCCAGTGTTCTGGGTGGGGTAGGTGGGAGGGATTTTTGTTTCTGTTCTAGGTTTCAGTGAAGATGGCTGTGTTTCTGGAAAAGATTAATCAGGCCGTCTCTCTCCCCGCATCAGGTTTCGATTTGTCATGCCTAGGTCCGGCTGCAGGCTCCCGAGGGCCTGTGTGCTTCTAGTTGCCGGAAGAGAGACTTGGAAACAAATAAAAACAAAAATGAAAAGAAAACAAATGAACACAGAATTAGGTTAAAGTTGACTGCCACGTTGAATGGGGTTGCTTCACCAGCATGACCCCTTACAGATTCACACTTCATTCAATATCATTCCTACTGTAGGTATAACATAGCAAAGCCAATTTCAACATTAAATACCTGCACTTAATCACAGACATATTTGTTCTATCATACATAAATCAATGATTCTTTGGACGAAATCATCCATCATGTAGAAACACTATGCACTGACCCTTGTCCCTATTACTCTACATGTTTACAAATGAATGTCTGATTCTGCTGAGGAAATGTCTTGCAAGAACAGAGGACCTACCCAAACCACGGGAGGCAACGTCTGTGGCAATGAGGATTGGAGCTTTGCCACTACGGAACTCTGCAAAACAAAACAAATTCTGTGTGGCCAAGAGCTGCTGTGGACAGGTCATCTCAGATGCAGAGCTACAATATAACAGCAATCAATTTGAAAGATTTGGTGAGTTGTACCTGTCAGTACCCAATCCCGCTCTGGTTGACTCTTGTCACCATGAATACACATCGCTGGCCACCTAGAGCATGAATTAACAAAGTTATGAAGACATGAAGATATGTACAGTAGGGGAGACCGGGGCTTGTTGTCAGATGGGTAAGTTGTCACATTGCAATTATTTTCCCCACTAGAGTGGACAGCTAAAAAGTGATATACTAGTTTTTTTCCGTTACCATGTCAGAGGTCATGTCCTGTCTGAGAAGAGAGTAGCGCCTGGTGAGTTTAGGTGAGTATTGTGTAACCGTTTTGAAAATTTCAACCTAATATATCCCAAAATAACCCTCTTTCAGATAAAATCATCATAATGATTTATGGGGACTTGAAAGAGGAGAGATTAGGGCATCCTGTCGTATCTCAGTCATTGCTTTGGCGTAAGTCAACTTCAAGATAGAGCTACCTTTAGCAAATATGGTACTTGGGGGCAAGTTGTCTCAGTCATCCTGGGGTAATCGCAGACAGACATGTCTGGAATGTGATTTACTTTAAAACAAAGGGTACTAATTAGCAGATGTCATAATGACATTTTAATGTTACTTTTACAGAAAATAACGCTGATTTAAGGGAGAGGGGAAAGAGAGAAGACATGGTCAGGAATTACACAAGAAAAACAGAACATTGCAGTGCAGCATCTGACGTGATGCTGAGGCAGGTGACTCTGGCTAATAAATCCATCAGGAGTACTGCAAAGGACTAGGATGCACAATCTACTAATACCTACTCTCTTCCATGAGTGGGGTCATTTTTGACGCACACGTGGGTGCATGTCAAAAATGAAACATGTCATTTTTGACCCCACTCAAAATTCTCAAAATATTGAGAATTTTCTCAAAATGACTGAAAACATGAATAAAGAAAAATATTGCTTTACATCACATACACGTTTAATGAGGAATACCTGTAGTATGAATATATTACAATTTTTCTGAGGGGTAATTAATAATACTTTTTTTTTTGAAGAATAACAACCCATGGGGTTATTTCTGAACCCACGTGTGCATTTTAGGGTTGATGTCAGCTACGTATCTTGGCTCAATACTGCAAGAAATTTACTCAAGCTAAAAAAGCGAGTCAGGCACCTGTCCCAACTACAGTGGTTGGGCCAAAATCACCACAGCAGGTTTTTAATGCAAAGTTGGAGCAGTGCATAATGTGCAAAGGGTGGCCCCACGAACAGTCTAGATAGAATAGATAGAATAGATAAATTCTGATACTCTGAGGAGAGATGTATGTATATACAGAGGGAAGTATATACGTATTGATTCTGAGAAATACACAACAGTGAAAAAACAGTGACAACATGCCTTGGTCTTCCCTACTATAGATTTTCAAATATCAAGGCATTGGGGTGTAATGTGGGATTTTACGTTTTGACATCTTACCCATCTCTTCTCATTCGGCGTGTGAGGTCATCACAGCGTTTTTTGGTCTCCACAAAGATGATAGTCTTGTTCTCCTTCTCAGCCATGATCTCCTCCATCAACTGTATCAGTCTGAGGAAAACATTCATAATGACATTTGCCAATGATAGCAATAAATGAAGAAATTTATTTAACATATCTTGGTGCACACAAAAGTGCTGCAATCATAAATGACACCTTTAACAAATTAACTGCAAAGAGAAGTCCATAATCCTGTCCAGATAAACGGCAGGGAGTAGGATGGTGCTATTAAAAACGCAAAAAATGAAAAACTACTATATTGAGTTACTTTCCGCTTTGTTTTGTTTCCCATTCCCTTACTTGTCATCCTTCTCGCTCTCTATACAAACATCAACTATCTGAAGGATGTTGTGGTTGGCGCTGAGTTCCAAGGCGCCAACATTGATCTGAACATAATCCCTGAGGAAATCCTCCGCCAGCTGTCGAACCTCTTTGGGCCATGTAGCACTCCACATCAGAGTCTGCCTGTCAGGCTGAAAAATGACCACAAATCCCATTACTACAGAATGTGAGATTCAAATAAGTATGAAAACTGCAAAAACACACAAATTAGGAGGAAATCAGGCTTCATATTCAGTGACTGACACAAATCTGACACGATTAACTGACTTTACCCTGATCTGATCCACAATTTTTCGAATTTGTGGCTCAAAACCCATGTCTAGCATGCGGTCGGCTTCATCCAGCACCAGATATGTGCATCGCCGCAGATTGGTCTTTCCAGCTTCGAGAAAATCAATCAGACGCCCTGGGGTGGCAATGCAGATCTCAACACCTGGGGGATGCACACGATATGCATTCATACTGTCATCATATCGAGTCAAGTCAATGTTATTTGTACAGAGCCAAATCAATGGGTTAACTCAGGGTGCTTTCCAAGATGGAGTAGGTAGTGCTCCTAAACGTGTTAATAGTCAATGGCTATAGGATGAATTAAGCCTGTAACGGTGCACTGTATTCGTACCGAACCGTACCGAAAAGACCTTCGGTACGGTACAGTGCTGTACCGAACGAATACAGTCCGTTTATTTGTTTTTATATGCAGCAATCACAGACCTAGAGACGTGCTGCGCCTGTTCTGTACCTGTCACATGTGGCTACTTAATATTCATTATTTAGTAAGAAACTCTTTCCTGATTCATGCTCTTGTGACCATGTGGAGGTGACGTCGCACGGCGAACCAATCAGTCGAGCCTTTCCTGCACTCTTCAAAACAGTATTGCGAGGTCCGCGCGTCTGTCGTAAAATTAACTATCTGATTTAATTTGGACATTATGGCTGAAGCTAGCGACCAACCGGAGCTAGAAAATCCTCCCCTGTCGTTAAAATCACCCGTTTGGGAGCACTTTGGTTTCGCAGTGAAAACCTGCGACGGAAAAAAACAAGTGGATAAAACGAAGGTGGTATGTCCAAGCAGCACTTTGAATTCATTTACGATTTCCGCTTGTATATTGACAATTTTTGGTTAAATAAACAACACGCTGTGGAAGAAAATGGTTTTGCATTTTGTTCCCATGCTGTACCGAAAATGTACC